>CABFVX010000606.1:215197-255956 GCA_902151425.1 Timema shepardi | reverse complement strand
TGAAATGAAGGACCTACAGTTTAACGTGGAATCCGAACCACGGTGGAGGCCTGGCATTCCCCACATTCACAAGCTGTCTTGTCAGAAGTGAAGGAAGGGTTTGGTAATCAGATAAATTTTTGCCGGGACCGAGGATTGAACCCCGGCCACCAGCACAGAAGTCTGACACCTTACCCCTAGACCGCCAGGTCACCAAATAAATTATTGTTTCCCATAATTTAAACACTGCTGACCATGTACGGCATAAAATCTTTTAAAAAAAACATTTCTAAACATTATTAGCAGGTATTCATAAATAACAATTAAAGATTAGGATTGTTTAAAAGTGTTACAATTTATAAATAATTTTTAATTCTTTTAACACCGGTAATTATTTAATTAATTTTAATTTGATAAAACATTTTACTCAACTCTTGTGTGCAATAAAATACCACCTAAATATTCTCGTAATTTTGGTTTATTACTGCGTTGACTTTATAATCCATGCTCAAGATCGTGGAAGGAAAAATTTCACTAAAATTTGATCAGGTACTTTCAATGGAACCCATGTTCATCTAATTCTCATTTAGTTGTTGTTTGGAAGACTAGGTTAAATTAGGATAGGATAACTTGCAAATAAGTAAAATAATGAAATATCACAATTTAGTGTATTATTTATATAACAATACAGGCTGTATCCTAATAGTCAAGTACACTCGACTCGATGCAGACTTGATGAATGTACACTTATCAAATACTTGAGATCGAAGACTACAACTGAGTATTTGAACAGCAAACTATCCTTTCCATACCCTTGAGTCCGCAGTGCTGCTTCCTACAACTAAGCTTAGAAACTATTTTAAACGCCATCTATCAGTACGTTATCACAGATCACACAACTCTATCTAGCAGATGAAAAAATAAACAATTGCCAGTCAAACACCACATCAAGGGCGTGTCAAGGGTGACTTGCCATCTCCCTTGGATTCATAGGTGCGTGAGCGGCACATCGGCACACTTAGTGACTATTCGGACGGATCTACACATGATCGCCAATGCAACTATCAAGTGAACTTCAAGGGTCGATGTTGCGTGAAGTAGACTATTTAGATACAACCTTAGTGTATTCGGCGGACATATACTAAAATTGGATATCACATTTTAGTGTAATATATATTCTAGTGTTTATTTCTTTATGTTATGCAAATAACAACTTTAGAATATAATCTCTAAAAGGGTAAATAGGTACTTTAGGCCTGAATGTTGATTGTTTTAACTTGTAGCTAGGTACTAAAGTACAAATGAAATATTATGTTTTGTAAATCATGTGTGTTAATGTACTGGTATTATGTTTTAAGTTGCAGTTTCTGTATCTCACTATGTTTAAACAACATATTGGAATGTTTGTTACCCTGTCAAACAGTTTGAGTAATAAAATAATTATATAATCTTATTATCTAAAGGTAATTTGACCATTCCTATCCTTTAATGTGTTCATTTTGAATCATTGAGTAATTACAATGTGTGGTTGGTTCTTTTTCTTCTTTTTTTTTCTTCTAATGGCTGTGATTTAAAAGTACTTACATAATTTTACGAGTTAGACCCCACTCACTTTTTTTGATCCTAAACTCATGACCATTAAAGACAAGACTCAATAAATACTAGGGACTATATTATAACAATCAACATTGAAATTATATAGAGCTAGTTATATTTATTGTAATGCAGTCTAGTTTAATATTTCACCTAATGTTGACTCCAATACATTACTCAGAAATCTCAACATAATTTTTTTTTAAATCCACAATTAAACGCTTGTAATGTGTGAGAGTGTACTGATGCGCCGGAACAAGGGGGAGGGTACATTTCCCCCCTGTTCTCTTACAGGGGGACAGGTTGTTGGAAACATTGTACAATAATAATTTATGTATGGTACTTATGATGGTTAGTGTTTGTAAAAGTGGTTTGACTTATATCTCTTGGCCTATATTTTTGTAGGCTACTCACAATGCACTATAACTAGGCTGACCCCACAGAAAAGGCAGGGGTACACTCATAAGTACTGGCTTTTAACCAAGTACTTCCAAAAGTATTTCTTTTTGAAATTAGAGAAAATAATATTTCGAATAGAATAGCACTAATGCAAGAAACTTCACCCTTAAGTTTTTTTGGGTGGGAAGTGTTATCTACATATTCTATCTGCCCAAAGTTATGTGGACAGGTGCAATGACAATTTAAAGTTCCTCTCTAGTATGTAATGTATGTAAATTTTCATGAAGAGGAAAGAAAACACTTATTTTAGTAAGAAGTTCCTTCTTGAAGGTATTTTTCCTTACCAGAATCTTATTGTATAATAAAACCTTGCTATGGAAAAATATCTTTCAGAACAGACTTTCTACCAAAATCAGTATACACTTATGTTTACTTTTTTGTTACATGCGTCTCATATTTGTTCTTTAATATCAACTATTATTTGTCCCTAGAGTTGTTTTTCTTTTAATGCTATGCATTATTAGAACTTTTATAACAAATTATTAGTTTGACATGATTACCGAAATCCTAAATTAAATGATAATCAATAATGAAAGCTGAAAAAATTTGAATTAAAATTTACTTGTATGTCTGTATGAACAGTTTTCTTGACATTAATATTTGTTACCTTGAAAATGAAACGAGAGTTTTAAAAATTAGTTTTGTGTATCAAGTAGCCTATTATTTTCTCTCTGTTATTTTTACTCTAGTGACTTGATTTCACCTTTTTTTTGGGTACATATGGCAGTTTGATATTGTTTTGTCGTGTTTTTTATAAAAAATAATATGGTCAGCATAAAAATAATGCAAATTCATCCTTAATCTTTTTGTGTATTTGGTGATATTTAAGCCAGTATTTTCATCAGTGTTAGTTTTTTAAATGGATTCATCCTACAGGATAGGTGTATTTAATGTATGTTGATATACATCTCTATCTTGGTATTTGTTTCAAAACTATTAAGTATTAACCAATATTACCTGCCTTGGTGGCGTAGTGAGCTAACACGCTAGTTTCGTTTTGAATTGGACTGCCGAGGATGGGGAGATCGAGGTTCGAATATTGGTTGGGTGAACTGGGGGAGGTATTTCCTAAATGGTTTTCCACTCTTCCTCCAGAAAAATGCGGGTTCACTTCCTCTTCTCATCTTGGAAACATCGCCGGTTAAAACTGAGACAGTTGCGCATTTGAAAAAATAATCCACCTATAGCTATAGCCGTCTCCAAAAGAGGAAATGACTGAGAAGAAAAGAGGATGAATGGCACCTAATAACAATGTATTATATTTTACACTACAAGGGACTAAAATTGGTAAAATAGGCCTAGAAAATGTATTTTTGTATTATTTTAAAATGTTAAAATCCATCAAATTGAATCAGTTTGCCATTGAACTTTAAGACCTCAACACCTCAATGTTTTGTAATATTACTCTCACTCCATTCTTGCAGTTAATTCACACAATTTTTAACATCAAAAATTCACTGTTTAGTTTAAGAAGCTCTAAATATTTAGTTTAATTATGTAAAACTATGTATATTCCATGAAATAAATAAATTGAATTACAGAAAAATGTGTATGTAATATTTTATATCCAAGTCTGTAGCAAGCATAAATACATTACTCTGCTAATATTGAAATGACAGTTGTTTGACTCTTTCAAGTCTAATTTGTGTTGTTACATATTTTTCTTCTCTTTTATTATGTTGTTTTTGAAAAACTGCTGAGTGGTTTCAACTTGTCAAGTTAGCATAACATTTTTTTGACCACTCAGCATTTTCTCTCTGGTCTCTTCTTTCTATTGTTTCATAGTAGGGTTGACCAAATATGAAAGTGCTCATTCATAAATAATTACATGTACCTTTATCTATCTTACTGTAGTATGTTTACATAGACTGATGTATATGATTGTAAAATGGATTAAATAAATTGGTGCAATTAAAAAGATAATAAATGTTCACCTTTCCAAACACTTTTTTTAGCATCACCTCCTCCTACCTATTCAGGCTATATTTATATGTACTAATTATGCTAATGAGTCATGGATGAGGAAGGTTGAATTTAGAGGAAGTGTACCCACATTTGCACAAAGGGAGAGTGAATACCCTTATTGGAAATTCACCCTCAGTACAACTGACCAGGATTCAAACCTTGATTTCCCTGTCATTGACAGTCAAGTCTAACACAAGAGTAACCGCCTTAGACCATCTTCTCTGTACCTTCTTCCATGAATAAAAAAACATATCTCCAAAAGTGAAAAGAGGTTTCCTTATTTTCCTATTTGAATATTTATGAACATAATTGTACAAAAGAGCTGAGCATTGTGAGGTAGATTTTAAGATAAGTGTTAATATAGTATTATTTTAAAATAGTGTGCTAACACTTACCAAGTGTAATACCATTTTTATGTCATCATTGTTTGAAATAGCAAGCTATACTTTGATTTTGGTTGAAAGAACAGTTTAGAAAATTCAAACATATTTATTTGTGGCTAACATTGATAACATTTAACTATATTATTTGGGTTATTTTATAAGTATTAATAATATCTATCAAAGTGACAGCTGCAGATAAAATGACTTGATGTATGAATATTTTTTTTAGATTAGTAGCTTTAGTTCTTACCAAAATCAGCCTATACCTGTAGGCAGCCTCAGTTTGGCCAGCCCTGTAACAGAGCCGTACATAAATCCACATGCTCACCGTTGTTTTACTTTTGCCATAAGATAACATGATGTGTTGGCATTGTGTCAATCCTGTATTGGTTGATTAGAAATAAAGTTTTGTGAGATTAGGCTGGCCACTCAACAGGTGATGCAAAACAAGTAAGATATCTGCCAGAACTTTATGTTGGTTGTTGAGTTATTTTTTTGAACTGTAAGTTATATTCACTTTATAGAGCTGCTATCTAATATTCAATACAAGTCTTCCTGTAATATTAGTATAAATACATTACTGATAAACTTGTTATTTATGGCCTGATATTATTTTTAATATTGTCATTTAAAAAAATTTACTACTGTCTTGTAAAAAAAGTTGTGTTATAATTTTAAGACATACAGTAAATTAAAACAACTATTTTTTATTTTTCTGCACAATCTTTAATATATTTTTCTCAAAAGATTACTTTACTAATAAAATAACATTTATCTTATAGTTTATTAATGATTAATGTTATTGATATATATTGATATAAAATAAATAAATATAAATATATATTTAAATAACAGCCAACTGTTGCCAGTCATCAAGGTCCCTAATAAATTTAACATAAGTTTATTTCATTTATTATTAACATTTTTTTAATATTGTAAATTGGAAAGAAAAATTTATACCTAGTAGTAATGATTATTTAAAAAAGTATTAAAGTTTAAAATAATTAAATCATATTCTTGGATTTATGCAACAATTGTTTTTACTTTTAAATAAAGTGTCCAGACAATAAGGGTGTTTTTACTCTGCATTTACTCAATACACCTGGTTTAAATGTTGGTTACAATTCCTTTTATACTTTATCATTCTGTCTGTTGTGAATTCCTTTTAGATTCTATTTTACTATCTGATCAATTGCATGCAACTCCTATTCATAGCTTTCTGACAAAAAAATATTGGTTCTTTCAAGAAATAATCTATATCGGCATCATAAATAATTATTTTTATCATTTTTAACTTTAAAGTTATTACTTGTGCAAGAGCTCTAGTAAATGGGTTGAAGGTGGAGATTTAAATGTTGTTTTAAAGATTAGTAATTTAAATTTAATATTGTTGTTGATGGAAAAAAATGAAAGTCTTATTAGAGCAGTGTTTCCCAACCTGGGTGGCGCCACCCCTAGGGGATGTTTTTTATTTTCAAGAGGGCGGTAAATTGCAAAGGGGTGGTAGGGAAGTGTTTAGATTTCTATGGATACTATAAAAATAAAAATAGTAATAATAATAAAAACATGCAACAAAACATTTAACTAAAGGCTCTTAAATTTATTTAAATATTTATGTTTTATAATTTTGAAAGTATGTTAAATCACTTATGCTTTTAAACATTTAACATAAGTTATGTTTTATTCACTTGGATTGTAAGCTATTCCATGAAAAAAGTGCAGCTGTTTTGTGATCATGTTTTTTCATGCGTTGTCCGTCTGGTAATAGGCAGTCATTGATCAAAAATATGGAAACATTTGGGAATTTTGACAGCTGATATAAGTTAAATTTGTTTTTGTACTCTGTTCATTTAAATAAAATTGTGTGACTTGATATTTTATTTTTACGGTATTTCTATTTTCCCTGGGTACTTGTATTTTCACTAGGTCTTGAGGAAAGTTAGTGTAAATTTATAGGCCTATAACTTTGTCATACCTATTAATATTAATTTAATTTGAAATAGTTAAATATAAATGCAAAATGAAACATAAATTTAGGACTATTATGGCTAATCTCAGCACTCCTATTGTATTTAACTTTTCATAGGTGGGCGCTAGGCTAAAAAAAAGTTGGGAACCACTGCATTAGAGGGCACACAACCATTTAATTTTCTATCTGCTTTGATAGCAAATGTATCCTGGAATATTTTCAAAGAAACTAAACTATACAGATATGTTTATGGAAAGAAGTATAAGGGAAAAAAGTCTTGGTTTTAAAGTTTGGGAAACCTCAGCGCCAAGCATCTTTCTATTATTTTAAATATATGTTTAAAAATGACACCTGGACACAGGAATTATATGCAGGTCCTTTAGCTTAGAGAGTGCTAACCCTGTTGTTTCACGGATGCTTTCGAACTCTTGAATGTGTTTTTGTGTCAGTCTTGAGTAATTTAAATATAAACTACTAACTACTCAAGTCACTGGTCTTCCAAACAATATTAAATCCACTCAATTTTCCAAATAGTACACAGATAATATTCTTAACTTTTATGACAATGATCTACTGTGTCGTCTTCAAAAAGAGCCAATGAAACAACCTGTACAGCCATGTTTTCACTCACTACATAACCAGGTGACAATATTGTTAAGCGATGGAAGAGGTTAAAGATGAAGGTTCATTCACCCCTCCTACACCGGAGCAGTTATTGGCTGTGCTGGGACAACTCCAAGGTTTAAGTGACGAGGATCGGGAGGAGCTCAAAAAGGAGTTAATGCAGCGGGTGGCTGGCGGATCTCCTGCCACCCCCCCTGTAGTAGAGGACGGGGGCTTTTCAAGTCAGTTCTTGATCCTATCATCTCTGTTACTTCTAATCGCTTTAATTTTTGGTAAGACTTACAAGAAAACACACTTTCAATTATTAGTGCTATTGTATGATAATTTACTGATGATAAAATTATTCATCTACTTCTGTGTTTACATCTGTTCTAGATCTGGATCTGATTTGTTGATTTCAGAAAAAATAGTTTAGTAACTGAAAAGATTACTCAAGGAGAAATCTTTAAAAAAACACAATATAATTGAATGAAATATATTTTTGATAAGAAAAATTAGGGGTAAAAATTCAGCTAATATAATTTAATAAACAACCTTCAATTTATTAAAACTTGATTGAAATTAAGAATAAGATGTTTAATAAAAGTGAATGCTTTTAATTAGATAATCTTGAATAACATCTTGGTTGACATAGGTCCATATCTATCATATTTCCTAGTCAGTTTGTAAGTGAATGTTCGTTAAGATTATAACATCTGAAAATATTGGACATAAAGAAATAATTACTTTTTTTTAGGAAAAATTAAGTTAGAATATATTTATAAAATTATGTATTGGGTGAAATATTTGTAATTACATCATATTTTTTATTATTTAGCACCGTGTCTTATTACCTGTTAAGGTTATATGTATTGGATAGTAGAAAACCATTTTGGAAAAACCACGCTCATTACACCCAACCAGGATTCAACCCCCGGTATCCCTGTCATCGACAGTCTAGTTTTAACACATGAGTGATACTTTAGACCATGCATCCACCGAAGCAGGTAATTGCATCATAAAACTAGCAATTGAAAACAATTATTTCATAACTATCTAACAAAACTATTTTATTATGTGATTTTTTCCCTTATTTTTTAAATTGTAAATCATTTAATGGAGGCCTATATTAGAGAACAACTCTAATCATATTGATCACACTTGAGATATAGCTCTCTTTACAGTAGTGTTTTATTTTATTTATTTATCTGTACATAGAATATTTTAGATGTCAGAAAATATTATTTCACTACACATCCCTTTTTGTTTTTTGGTCCTTAAGGTGCGGATATAGGGAACATGAGGTAAGGCCAGCATTTTTGCAGATTTCATAGCAAAGCATCCATTTGTTCAAAATAAATCCAGTAGAAACATAGAATTTAATTTTCTTCACTTGATGATCTCAACAGTTGTTGAATATCTCTCATGAGCATGAGTGGCATTAGATGGCAAACCTTTCAATCGAAGGAAAAAAGTTGTCATTAAATTCCAGGACACTCATTACAGATGTTCAAGAACTACTTAGATCACCATGTGAAGAAAATTAAACTTTGTTTATACAAACAAATATAAAAAAAAGTTTGATTTAAAAACTTTAAAAAACACTGATATTTTCTCGTATTCCTAAATCCCCACCTTATAGTTAATATTTAGCTATCCTTAGAGTTAACTATCTGTTATCACATAATACAAAACTTCTGGAATATTTTTATTGCTGTGTACCATTTTGATCTGTTATCATATAATAGTGGCTGTCTATCATTGTCAAAGTAATTGCGTCTTACTACCTGTCTGGGCTGATAAAATGTAATCACATTTTTAAGGAAAGGGTGAGGAAGGTAGAACTCAGAGAAAATGTGCTCACATTTATGTGGCGAAAGAATGTTAAACCATTTAGGAAAAACCACGCAATAGAAGGTTGGTGTTTGGTCTGCATGTAAGTACAGTTATGTGGATTAAAATATGTAATATTTAAATTCTTCATAGCTGCACCAAATGTTGAAGTAAATATATATTTATAATAAAGACCACCAATCTTGGTGTATATATTTATGTGTTGGTTAATTCTGTCAGATTCCACCAGTTTATCCTGTGTTTTGTACCTGTGCTGGTAGGGGTATGTTCGGTGGCCTGGACGTGTTTGGTTTGAGTTTTTTTTTTGGTCCTTGTTTTTTTTCTTAACCTCTTTAAACCTAAGAATGATTGGGTTAGTGATAATTGTGGTGTTCTACTCACTGTAGGCCACATGAGGATATTACTCAATAAAACTGGGTAGATGTTCTTCCATTTGAAGTTGATTGGAACTAAATCACCTGTGTCATTATTGAGGCAATATAATACTTACTTACTCCATGCCATTTATAACTTGAAAGTTATTTGCTACACTTACAAAAGTGCACCACCTACCCTTATCTTGAGTTAGTTATATCCTGTCCACCTCATTATACCCTATCTTTATTTAGTTCTATCCAGTCTATATCATTATACCCTAACCCTATCTTAAGTTCTATCCTGTCCATTTCACTACAACCTATCCCTATCTTGCGCTAGTTATATCCATTCCAACTCATTACACCCTATCTCTATCTTGCGCTAGTTATATCCATTCCAACTCATTACACCCTATCTCTATCTTGCGCTAATTATATCCTTTCCAACTAATTACACCCTATCTCTATCTTGCGCTAGCTATATCCATTCCAACTCATTACACCCTATATCTATCTTGCGCTAGTTATATCCATTCCAACTCATTACACCCTATCTCTATCTTGTGCTAGTTATATCCATTCCAACTCATTACACCCTATCTCTATCTTGCGCTAGTTATCTCCATTCCAACTCATTACACCCTATCTCTATCTTGCGCTAGTTATATCCATTCCAACTCATTACACCCTATCTCTCTCTTGCACTAGTTATATCCATTCCAACTCATTACACCCTATCTCTATCTTGAACTAGTTATATCCTGTCCACCTCATTACACCCTATCTCTATCTTGAACTAGTTATATCCTGTCCACCTCATTACACGCTATCTCTATCAGGTCCATTCTAATGTTATCCTCTCATCTGCGTCTAGGGCCTCCCAATAGTCTTTTCTCATTGGGTTTGCCAGTCACTACCCTGAACACAGTTCTAGATTCTTCAGTTCTCACTGCATATCTTGCCCACACTAATCTACGATACTTGATATACTAACAATGTTTTATACTGATTATAGGGTATTCAACCTATCATTGTGTAACCTCCTCCACTACCCAGTATCTTTATCTCTTTTTGGACCATATATCTTCCTAAGCACCATTTTTTTCAAACATCCTAAATTTCTTTTCATCTTATTTAAAATATATGAAAGTGTGATAATGCTACAGCAGGTTTGGGTGTCCATGGTACTACCACAATAATAATGTACATTTTTGTTATATGTTTATAAGTAATTGTAAGATTTATTATACTAATCAGATATTGATAATGCTCTTGTTCAAATGTCGAGTGTATATTCATTATCTCATGTTGTCAACGTGTTAAATGTGTGTGTTTGATACAGCTTTTAATCAAATTGTTAAACTGCTGGGAAGTGTAAAACCCAACTACCTGACTTTTTTTTAGAAACCTTGTAATTATTGCTCCATAATGTCTGACAAGGGTGTTGTTGAAGATACTTTAGAAACTACCTCATCCCATCTGGAAGGGAATAACGGATTAGCAACTAATATTTCAAATTTGACAAAAAAATATAGGGAGCTAAGTGACTCTGAAAAGCAAGAAATACACAAAATGGTTAAAGAAAAGATAATTGGAAAGTTGAAAGAAACCATGCAAAGCAAACAGGCATATGCTGATTTAGGAAAGACAGTATTACTCGTTTTATGTATTATTTCGATGTTGATTATTTTTGGTATGTAGTTCAAGCCTTAACTTTGTGCACTCAAAGCCACAGAATTAAAGTTTTTTTTTTTGCTGTCATATAATCAAATCATGAAGAATGGAAATTACTATTTCAAAGGTAGATTGCATTTTAATTCTTAATATTAAACCAAACTTATTTTTATGAATCAATAACAAAATGCACTATTATCAAAGCTTATAATCATTAAGTTATATTTTGTGCCTCTGAGTGTATAATTTTCGATGTATATTTTAAACAAAGTAAGTTTAGCTTTTAGTCATAATATATAAAATATGACTCTCTCAATGTGTGTCATTTTCTTTCTCTAAACACAACTGAGCATGTTTAGTTTTCTTAAAGCATTGTTGTAATTTTGTCACACATATAGAGCGGAATTTTTAAAATGTACATAAATGTTTTATTTATTAATATCCTACATTAGGTGGAGTATTTTTAATATTTTTACATAATTTTTTACTAATGGTCTCCGTATGAATCAAATGTACACCATGTAGCCATATGAGAGGACATCTTAGTTGTCAAAATTAAAGGATATTGGAACGACATTGCTGATGTGACTTGCATAAAGATCACAAGTTCTGAGTGTTTTAAAATTGTTTTATTAAATTATATTTAGTACTATTTAAGAAGGCTAACAACCTAAAATACTTACCATACAAGGTGGGAAAATGTAAAATCAAATATACCTACGTTCGCTTGGTTCTGAACCCCATTACCATTGCACTAGATCCAAGTCTAAGCCCTAGCCCCCCAGGTCAAAATGAAGCATTCCAAGCATACCTATACAGTATTTTCTATTTATGGAATATGTGGGTGGTTTTGTGGCATTACTAATAGTATAGCACTGTTTGTCCACAATTGATATGTATTGTACATTTCTGGTGTTATTCAAACTTTAATTTTGATGCTAATCATTGCACATACTAGAACACAGTCTGGCAAACTTTAAAATAAACTTAACTCTGCATAGAGTTAGTATGTTGACATTGTTAGGGAAAGTAATTTATCTGTACAATATTTTCTTTTTACACTTAAGGGAAAAAAGTTACAAAATAATAAATTTATTTTTTCTATTGAAATGGGTATGGTTTCTTTTCCGGCACAGTTTCTTACTACTACCTATTAAAGTTATACACATATAATATACTAAATACCCTGATGGGTTAGGAATGAGGAAGGTTGATTTAGATGTGTATCCAGATCTGTGGGGGGGTAGGGGTGAGGGAAGAGGATGAGAGAGATTTAAAAAAAAGTAAAACCACTCTAAGTACACCTGACTGGGATTGAACCACAATATCCTCATCATTGGCAGTCTCGTCAATTGCGAGGGTAGTGCTTTAGACCATGCGGCCACCAAAGCGGGTGAAATGGGTATTTGAAACTGGAGACTTTTTTTAATTACCTTTAGTTTGAAAATGATTGGAAATTGAAGGATAGGAGTACAGAATATGTTTTTGGGGTTCACTGGTTTTGAAAATATAATAGAATATTATAATATACATGTCAATATTTAGTGTATTATAAAATAAACCAGCAACATCCACAAAAGTACGCAGAGTTCCTAGCCTTTCAATTCCTGATAATTTCCATAGATTTAGTTTAGGGCTATATTTATTTATATTTTGTTTGAGTAGGGCTAGTCAAAATAATATTTGCCTTAGGCGACTGTTCATTATCGAGGATGAATTTGGTTTGTTGTTTTGACTTCTCTAGAAGAATTTTCTTTCAGCTGGTAGTGTATTATTTTGAGAAAATGTTGCAAGAATAACTTCCATATCATACTTAATGTTTGTTTGATAAATAATTTTCTGTTTTCTCTTTTAGTGTTCTTTGGATATAAACTCTACAAAAGTCTCAAAGAAAAGGAACGAAAGAAAGATGAAAAAAAGAAGCTGAAACAACAAAAGAAAAAGAAGTAAAAAAATATATTTTGAGTGAATTTAAAGAATGTTACAAGGGTTGTGGTTTTGACTGAACCAGGGAATTTTATTGTCACACATTTAATACTGAATTTTGAAGTTGAAATTTTATATTATATTCTGTAATTTCTAAATTTTAATTAACCTTTGCTTTTGGTGGTGCAAGTTGTGTTTAATTGGATATTAAAAATGCACAAAATATTTACTGTGTATAATGGTTACATTATACAGTAGTAGTGCCTATACAATAAATGATTTTAAATTTGAAGTGTTTGTATTTTAACCCTGAACTGTCTCGATATTTGTTAGGTGCATTAAGGCTTATATTATGTTTAATTACCTATTTAATAAGAACATATATGTGCATTTATTATTTTATTTGTTAAGATTTTATATTTTTATGACAACAAATGTTGGTAAAGTGACAAACATATTCTCGCACAGGTTTCATTTTGCAACATTAAGTAGAGAAAAAAAAAATATAAAAACACATTGTTACTTTTATTTATGCGATTAAGTTCTAAACATTTTATTATTCATTCTATTTAAAACTGATTAAATATTTATATATAGATTATAGAATAATCATAATTGATGTCAATTATTATAAATCACTGTCACAAGTTTTTTTAAATACATTTGTCGGAATAATTCACATCCCTAATTAAAAGTTTCTTGAATTAAGTAGGCCTACATTGAAACCTGCAGTAACACATGTTTGCCTTTACTTCTTTGGAAGAAGGAGAAGAAACATTAAATATAAGCCCATTTTCTAATATTCTAATCAACCTTCCAAATTTGTCACTGCATTTATGGTCACTAAGCATTTTGAAAAATTAAATATTTTAATGATAATTTGCAATCAGACTTAAATCTACAAATTGTTAGGAACTCACTGTTTCCTTTTAAAAAGGTTTACTTATTCAACTTTGTAATTTGTGAGAAAAGAGAGTTAACAATATCAGATAAATACACATAATAATATCCTCCAGTAAAAGTTAGGTCGGCTTACAGCGGTGTATGTTTCCTACATAACTCGAAAATAAATAGACAAAGTTTAAAAATAAAATTTAGTCAATATAGTCAGTCACAAAATCCTTTAAAAGTGTATGTATGTGTGAAATATTAGTAAATGAGAAATTTAGTTTTTTCCAACTTCCCTTGTGCGATCTTGGTTCTTATTTTTTCTCTTTAGTTTTGATAATATAAACAAATGTTGTATGATTTCTGATGTGATGTATCTCTTGGGTTTTAGGAATTGTAACAAGAGTGATTGGCTTGTGATATGGTTTCTCTTAAACAGTAATACATTTCTTATACAGCGTGATTCATTATGCTCTTTCTTAACAGATAAATGTGTTCTAATGCAGAATGCTCTTGTAGCAGATGGTGATACCACTTAGAAACTTGCAAACAGTTGAAAGCCTGTGTATTTAAGTGACACTGACTTAGAAGGGGAGAGAACCCGAATAGCTCATTTGGTAGAAGGGTTCGGGTATAAAGCTGGGAGGACAAGCTTCAAATGAGTGTCAAGGTGTTAATTTTCTGAATTAATATAATCATTTGATTATAAGTTCCTTTTAAAAAGGTTTGTTTTTTGAATTAATTAGATAAATTTATAAGCCCCGCCATCTAAACAGGCATGAGAAAATCTTAAAAAAATGTGTTTCCAACATCGGTAGGTACATGTATTCTGCACTGTTACAATCTACAAAACCTAAGATCTAAGATAATGTATTTTTTGCTTCTTTTTTTAAAAAAATCAGTAGAATAAAGAAATTAAAATTATTTTTAATTTGCTCTATTCACAACAAAACATTGGAAGTTTTTCTTCTCTTTTTTATAATACTTTTACTCTTAACTTTATTGTACAATCAGAGTTGTGAAAATATAAGATTTCAATTTGGTAAACATTGCTAAAAGTAAAAATATACAAATTCACTTAATTGCCTAAATTAGCTGTTTAAGAACCTGTAGAGTTATAAACTAATTTCTGAGCAAATGATTGACTTAATATTATCGAGAGCTACCAAGACAACAAGAATTATTTTAATATCAGGTTAAGGAGGATTAGTTTAGTTTAGTTGGTACTTTAGGTCGTTAAAGTAGGCCTACTACACAACATGCTGGAATATATGTTTGGTTTTTTGCTTTATGTAAAAACGATTAAAATACCCTTACTGGTGATGTTGCATAAGTTTTTTTACTTGTTTTGTAATGTGTCACTAAGTTCTCAATCAACTGGATTAAGTAGCTAAGTAAGCTATATTTTCCTTATTTTTTAACAAAATTTCCATTTGCCAATAACTTAAATCATTCTAATAATCAGTATTTTTATAAGTTTTGTCTATTTTATTGATTTATATCTTATAAAATATTTTTTATTTTTATAGAAAGGTGTTAAAAATTTGATAACTTATTTAAAAAAAATTATTAGCTATTATGTCTAAAAGTTATAATTAACTTAATGAGTTTGAATTGTTAAATTAATCTATAAATGTGTTTAGCTGAATGAAAGCTAAATATTAAATGTGACCTTTTTCTAATAGTTTTGGTGCTAGTATTTGTTATGGAGGTGTTTTAACCTTAAACTCATTAAACGAAATATTTGAATCGGTCATTTGATAAACCCCTTAACTGAAAAACTATTGGTTTTGGGAAAATGAGAAAAACTTTCCAGTATTTGTACCTTATTTGTTAAAGTTTTTTTAAATATATATAAAAAAATACTTCATAATTTTGTACATTGAGAGAGTAAAGTAAAATATCAATTGAAAATTTATTTGAGCAGAAAACTACTTTTTGAACATTTTGACTATGTTGTTTATCAAGTTAATGTTTTTATACTTAAAAATTTCTTAACAAGCTTTTACCATTGTAGAAATTAATGATTACTAAACATTCAGGGGGGAAAACCATTTTGTTATGGTTAAAGTTTTATCAAAATAGCTCAAGTTTCTGTACTTTCCATTTTAAACCTCTAAGTTTTAGATTATAGCTGACAGTAAACGATAATAAAACAACTATAGGTACTACTACTACTATTCTAAAGATTCATTTTCATTAGTAGATTCTTTGTCGATTGTTGGCCAAGCAAAAAGTCTTCATATAATAGATTTATATCTTCTTCAGGTAGGAATGGTCTAAATTTGATGTCGTTCATTTTATTTGTATTGATAGGTACAAAGCCCTCAGGATAGACCTTGATTGTTGGAAGAGTGACTTTTTCTGGCTGTACATTACTGATGTTGAATGTGTGCACCACGAGACCATCAATATATAATTTCTGGTTTTGACGGTACCTTTGTAGTCATCAGAATGGGAGAAATGCATTAACTGATTTATCTGTTCTTTAGGTATATTCCTTCCTAGAGATTCGACAGTATCTTACAGTGTCTGGACCCCATGCTTTGAAGTCTATTATGTCACTTGAATCTGTTAACACTACAAGAAATGGGTGTTTGTGGCTAGATGATAAGATTATTTCGGTAAAATCTTTTAGTGTAAATACTATTACAGCACTTGATTTTCCTCTTCAATACAGCAAAATCTCTGTCACAGGATAGGTGCCCCCTGATAGGAAAATAGTTTTGTACCGTTTTAAACATCCTAAACTAAACAACTAAACAAGATCTCATCCACAGATCAAGTTAACACACAAAGCTGATGTGTAAAACAAAGGGAAGTAGTAAATAAAATATATATATTTATATTTAATATGCATAAGCACCTCTGCTAGATTTTCTGTTTACTAGAGAAACATCATCAGTCATTGACTTAAGGTGTTACTCGAATGAACATTATTTTTAAGGCTGCATATTCTAATAAAAGAAATTCCAGACTAATGCGATTTAACAAGGAAAAGGTTTGTCTACCCTTGTAGAATGTGAATCCACCATTATCTTATTTTGGCAAGAAAATGACTTATGGGGTTTCTCAAATGACCGATTCATTTATTGTGAAGAGGAATGAAGAGAAAAAAGCAAATAATTTAATAATTATCTATTATTTTAAAAGTTTTAATATCAATGTATAGCCTCGGTTTAGCACAAAACATTGTTCAAATATAAGGCTCTACAATAGTGAATCATAAATTTGATAGTTCTTTGGTTTGACTTGAAGTTTGTTTTTATTTAAAGAACATGACATATTCTGGAAAGCATATTAACATTTTTAAATGGCTGTAGAGTGAAAAATGTGATACTTTTAAAATGGAACTTACTTGGGAAGGGTTTTAGATTAACTTTTACATAATCTGTTTGAAGTTCTTGCTGAAGCTTATGCATATCTGTGGTGTAAACATTTCAACAATAGCTTTGCATATATCGGCTACTAATCAGTATAAGTTAAGGGCCTGCGCACACCAACACACGATTGGGAGCGGGACACGGGAATTAGTGGTGGGGAAAAAAATAGGCAGGATTGAGTGTGGTCATACCGACGTGAAGTGGATCACGGTAGTTCAAAGAAGGTTACCAGTCTATTCAGGTCTGTCTCTTGAGTTGGTTTTAATGTACATGTTCATTACATTATTATTTTAGTGTAGACTAAGTTTGTAGCTATGTGTACTTCATCAGAAATATGGTTGTTACTTGAAGTAGCTTAAGATGAAGATAAAAGAATGAAGCAATAGGTTCATTATATTAATAAAGAAAAACTGTCACACATAGAATATTTACTCACCAGATACTTTTAATTTCTTCTCGATCTCTTTCCATATCCGGTTCTTCGTTTTTGATGTTCTTTTAGGGGTTATGACTCAAATCGTAAAGGACAGGGTAAGTGTACACAATTTCTAGCAACTTCTCTGTGTTGGACATGATGATAACACACACACAGCACCTCAGTTTGCAACCCAGACAATTAGCGGGACATGGGAAAACAGTGCATGCAGCGAACCACGCGGGACAATGCTGCCACATTCGCCAGCAAATATGCGGGATCTATTCACCCCGGTTAGTGCTTTCCTATATCCCACAATGGCATTGTTAGTTTGCGCAAATTTTGTTCCCACTTCCTCGTTGGTCTGTGCAGGCCTTTAAGTATGATTCTGGAAAGGACAGTTTTGAAGATATAAATACTTTTTTTGATGGTCAACACCAATAACGTTTTTCTATAATATGATATACATGAAAATGGTTTTAGTAAATTTGACAAATGTCAGATTATGTTTTTCTGACTAGAATCTTTTTAAAAACTCCCATTGTACGTGATTACCATTGATAAAGGGGTCAGGCTTCATATCCTGGCTGTATGCACTAGGAGCGGTTTTCCTCGTTCTCTTCCCATGTTTATGCACGTCCATTTTTCTAAGCTATTCTCATCTCTCCTAACCCTAAGATTAGCTCATAAATAATCCTGATGTTAAAATACGTGGTTATGAAAGATTTTATGTGCTCTCATAATTGTTAATTTAAATTCAAATTGTAAATGTCAAGCTTAAGCTACATTCTGTTTATATTGATCATGGAGCACAAAATATTCTACATGAATTTCATTAGATGGTCGATTTTATAACAAAGGTATTTAAAGAATACTGGCTATATATAAAATGTATGTTTTTTTTAACTATGCTTTGGTATTGCTAAATAATGTGTCATATTTGTTCATGGCTGAGGCTTACATTTAAATTATTGTTACATAGCATTTTAAAATTCAAACTTATTTTTATTAATGTGTTAACCTTACAGTACAGGCATTGTTTAGACAAAAAATTTAATGTGTGAATATTTGAGCCTTTATTATTCTACAAACATTCAAAACCAAAACTGACATTCAAAACTCAGATGTGTGCATATGAATAAATTGGGTGTTTTAAAATAAATGAGTTATTATTTTCCTTTTAGATATTTTTGTCACACTCATTCCCAAAAATGTTTTGAGTCAAGCTAAGCTATCATATTACTACTAAGCCACATGGCTGACTCACTCACTGACTAATGTTTACCCACTTCCAGATGAGCTAAAAACTTTAAATTTGGCAAACTTATAACTTCTAGCCTGTAACCGACAGGAACATTCCAAAAAACCATTTTTTAACCCCCGAAAAAATCCAAAATGGTGGAGCAACATTAAATTCGGTGCAGACCTTTCTTTGGAGGCCTCTTGTGGCTAAATGGTAAGACCTATCAAAAAACGGCTCTGGAATTACATTAGTTTATATCCACTTTCAAAGACAGTTCACTGGGGCTTTGGGGGCAGAGCCTCCAACGAGCAAATCTAGCTACTACCAGAAAATGGCTAATCACACTTGGTTCATGGGCTACACAAATAAAGGGGCAATATGTAAAATAAGTTAACTTACACTTAATTTTTAGTTGAATTTTAAGCTATGTACCGCGTATAAATTATTTCTTAGCTCTTGTTGTATTCAAACCCTTCTAAAAAACTAATCAATAATATGCAGAAAAATTAAACAATTAAAGTTTTCAATCTAATTCTTTTGAATGTAAAAGTATAGTGATTGATACATAATTTGTGTAAAATTACTGATCATTAAATCAACAATTTATAAAATCACATCAAATTATGTTTGTATACTAAAACATTTGAAAGATGCAACATTTAGTTTGGCAAATTACCGTAATTGTTTTTCTAAGTTTGCATAAACAGGGATCAATGATGAACTTATTTCATGGTCTTGTTTTTGATTGGGTTACAGAGAAAAAAAATTCTAGCACTTTCAATAATAATTTTTATTTAGAATTGATGACTTGGCTCTATGTGTACCAAAAGGTTCTATCATATTGTGCCTCCACTATTAAGATTCAACTGATCCTTTATTTTATTTGCCTACAAATAGGGTCTGAGTTGTTTGTAAAGTGAATTTACAAACTTTTAAGCCAGACTTCATCATCATACACACATTTTTCATATGTAATAGCACTATATATCGGTACAATTTAATACCAAAAAGTAACTTCTTGGAATGTTAGCAGCCTACCAAAATTCTATTGAACGCTTCTCACACCTTAATCTTTCAATATTCATTCATTCCAATGTCATTCTAGCACTTTTAGTTCACTCCCAGACACTGGGGGCTGGTGATGTAAAAACTAGGGGGTCCACAAAATCAAAATTGTAACGAAGAGTATTTTGCAAATATATACACACACATAAAAAGTTACAGTTAAGATCTACTTACCACAAAGTTACACCATGGTTAACCAGGCAAGGTGAGCTTGTTATTCTTATAGATAACAAAGAGTACATACATTTACCTGGCCTAATATTGACAATAACGACATTCTAGTGGGAATGTTTCTCACTTATTTGAAATAGTCTGATTAGCCATGCTTTGTCCATATATTTAACTCTTTAGAAAGCAGCAAGCAAGATAAACAAACAAAGAACTACAGCCACATAGTCAAGAATATTTTTTAGTAAATGTTAACTTAGAATTTGCCTTTGTAACCACATTTCTTTTTTGCAAACATTTTCAATCAAATCTAGTTTATCAGATTTTAGCCTTTTAATTATTATACTATCCTGATAAATTAGTATATCACACTTTATAATATATTGCAGCATATTCATTTTTAAAGCAATATTAAAAATCAAACTAGAATGTTATGTCTAATTAAACTTTCAATAAGCTAATGTGTATTTTATAAAATTAATAATTATATCCTATACATGTTGGCACAAGGATTAATAAGGTGTCTTTGTATATTTTTTAAAACATCATGTGCTCCCAAATTACCATTCAAAGGGAAACAGTTACTTAAAATGAATCGTTCAAACAGCTTGTTACCTATTCTCGAATTAATAGTAACTGGACTCATGAGAGTCACAAATGTTTCAATTTATTTGGATCAGTTCGAATAGCTCGACTCTCGATGGTTCTGATATGGGAGGGGCAGTCAAAAAGGCTAAAATGTTCACAGCAACGATGTGCTCATTTCCCACGTTAAATCTTCATAAGAACTATGTAATTCTGTCATATGCATGCACATTAGTGCGTTAACTGTAACAAATACTTATATCGCTCATATCTTTCATAAACTACATACAAGAACTTAGCTTCCACGCTTAACAACAACACAATTGCCAACATTATACCAGAAAAGCACTAATCACATTACAAGAACATGATTGTTTAGGATTGTATATTATCACTTAGATCTAGATAGACTGATTAAGTATTTAAAACAAAAATAGTATATAATTGTAATCAAAATATAGGGTGTTTACGTGTACATGTGCCCATATACACTAGCCGCCACTGCTCCTAGAACCAAACTGCTGAACACTGGTTTCCAATGTTCTGTTCTGGAGAAATTAATATTACAAACCTATAGAACGTTAGCTAACAGTTACTTTGTTTATGACTCCTACAGAATCTATACTATAAATATTTCTTTTCCTGATATGATTAAGATAGTATAAAGTAGTACACCGAATACTAATATTGATTTTTAATGTAACGGTACATAGCATTCAGAACCAGTAAATGTATATTCATTTCCTAGTTTGGTTCATAAACCTAACATAACCCTGCTCTTCAATGGAGTAGTAAATGTGATAGACATGTAAAGGTACTCTTCGTTTACCCTGAAGGATAGCAAGCTTGACCTGCTAGGTTCCACCAGTGGTGAATCGTGAGTTTGAACACTGGGGGTGCTGCTTGGGCGGAAGGGGAAGAAGGGGGCAGGAGAACGGATTGGGAGGAAATATGTGGGAAATCAGGAGGGTTCATTTGAAGGGATATATAATAATGTTTTCTCTAAACATTTCATAACCTAACATTTACTAAAACTAATTTATTTTTAAAACTTATTAGCTAAAAGGTCATCAACGAAATATAAAATGAAAAATCTTTTCAAGAAAGTGATATGGCCATAGTTAAAAATCTCCTCTGTTTTGTTTACTCTCCATATAACTTATAACGACAATGATATTGTTTAGTATTTGTGGATCGTAGTAGGCCTACTGTAACAGAAATACATTAATGATGACTTAATTTAGTTAGTTGTAAAAATAAACCAAATAAAATTATATAAAAATCAACAGATAAATTTAAATCTCATAAACGTATCAATATGCAGTAAATAAACACAATACTAGTTAAAAGGGTAAATTATAAATTATATGCAAATGATACAAATATGCTAATTTCAATTTAGTAGATCATAATATTTAAAAATATACATCAACTTTTGAATGGGAAGCAAATGATAAGGGCTTATATTTGGATAAAATTATTTAAACATCGAATTATGGAACTTAATCAATAAATATTAAGTGTCAGTAAATTAATAATATTATAGTTTCACTATTCATTTCTGCACAAATTGTATAAACAGTTAAATATGCAAGAAATACAGAATTAAATTAAACCAAAAAATTAAATCACACAATCCAGTTCCAAGTTAGATTGTGGTTTTCGAGGGGATCTGCAACGCTTGCAGCTCCAATCCTACGTTACCACTCGGGCATTCGCCCTACTCCCCCTCTTTTGCTTCTACACTTCAGCATTATCCAAAGGGTTCAGAGAGTTGCAGCGCCAGACATCTAACCAGTAGTCTCATGAAAACCTTCCATTCAAAACAGCACAAATACTGTCTGTAAAAATTACAAAATCTGAAATATGTTGAAAATAATCATAATCTTCTGGAATATGTTATAGTTGACTGTACTAAATTAAAATTAAATGAATGTAGAATTGTTGGGGGTGTTGCAGCTCTTATGTACGAGCTGCCACTGGGTTCCGCTCTGGTGTAACTTATAAGTTAGTATAGCCTGTTTAGGTAAGACAGTGTACACAAACTGTAAATACTATGTTAATGGGGTTAGGGATGAAATCAGATCTTAATATACAAAAGAGAGATATTAATCAACAATACTAGAGCAGCAATCAAACCAAGTAATGAAAACACGGAAAATATTCAAATATCTTGTCAAAAATGAGGACTACTCATGCATTTTGAAATCGAGGTGAGCTTTGATTGCCATTGGATTGGATTGGTTTTACTTGTCTTCTAAAATAGTAATTCAATCAATGGTTATCAAACTAATCTAGAGATTGTAGAATATTCATTCTTCACATATCAGTGACATACACTATCACAAAGTGGGCTAATCAGTGGATATGTCTTATCTCTCCGGTATTGTTTGTTGGACAAGATAAGTTTGGCATGGTGTGGAATGTACAAAATAGATTGCGCAAAAATATAATTTTGTTTTCATTTCCTTTTGACAGTCATTTGTGAAGTGTTAAAATTTAATCGATGAAAGAAATAATGAGAATTTGTTTGCTGTTTCTCATATATTGTGGGATAGGGAACGCTGCTGAAACTGATCACCTAAGTTGCACAACAGAATATTGTGATGTGAGTGATAAAAAACGGGATGTTCATGTATAACTCTTAAATCTAAACTAAAAATAACTGCAAGACTTTTAGGAACAACTTATTTTACTGTATTTCATTAAAATCAAATATTTATCAAAAAGTATTTCATTTAAACTGTTAAAACCACATTTTAATGTTATTGGATTGTAGTTATTGGGCCAGTTTCATGTTTAGACTTATGTGCCTCAAGTGCAGCTTGATACAAAACACAAGATGACACCTACCTAGACCAGAATGGAATGGGTCTATTTCATATCTGAAGCTGGCCCATTCCATCGAGTTTAGGAAGGCATCATCTTGTATTTGGTATTGAGCCGCCCTTGAGGCTCACTAAGTATGACTATGAATCTGTCAAAGAGAAAGCAAGACTGAGATAGTATGGGCATATAATTAGGATGTTAAAGGATAGGATGCTAAAGGGAATGATGGAGATGAAGTATGTAGGACAAAGATAGCAAGGGAGACCAAGAAAGAGATGGGTGGAGCAGATTACAGAAAGTGTGCACATGAGAAGAATGGTGGACGCATATAGGAAGATGGGGGCGTTTTACTAAACTAACCCGGCTACAGGCTGGAAACGGTTGATGATGATGATGAGTCTTGAGCCAGGAGTAATGTAACAATCTACTTACAAATATTAGTAATACTACCCACTGAATGGTCCAAACTTCTGATTTATGAGATTTCCCAAATACTTTGCAACTTTCACTTTCAGCAATTCATTTCAATGCCTATAAAATAATTAAAATAATATTGCTATATTTAAAAAAAATGTAAATTTTATATTTAATATATATATTTTTATGCACGCCAGGGCTACATTACTCGTAGCCCAGTTTTTGGAAAGATTAGCCAACACTCATGTACTGTTACCCAGGGTACGCCCGTATTTACTAATCGTACATCCTTTCAATGGAGACTTTTCATATCTCAATGAGTTGAGGTGATGGTGATAGTGAATATGAGAGTGTGTAACCAGTGCAAACTCTTAAACCTAGCTTAATCATAACTAACCAGACCCTGATGATCTTTGGGATAATTCCTCTTTCGGGAAATTATCCATGGCACCAGCTGGGAATCGAACCCTGGACCCCTAGGTTTGTAGCCAGGTGCACTGACCATTACGCCACTGAGTTGGTTATTCTCTTTGTTTTAATTAATTTTACACTCTGATTATGGTGATAGCCTGCCTACAGTCTTAAATTGAGGGGATCCATTATGTCCCTATCTTAAAAGTTGCACAATAGTATAAACAAGCAAGGGGAGCTTGCTACCTTTAAACGTAAACAAAGTGTGCAAGTAAAATGCATCATACGAATGCTAGATTATTCTATTGAATAAATTATAGGTAAAATAAACGGCTGCTAAAGTGATTTTCTATCACATTGTTATAGTATCTATTCATAAAACAAAAAGCTTTTAAGATTTAAATAATTGTGTAAGCGTGACCAATAAGTATTTTTAATACACACAAAGCAGCTTGAGAGCTGTTGCCAGGTTAAGTAAGACTTGTCAGGACTGTACTTGTAAACTATCCATTATACCAACCACACACGCAATAATGTAATGAACACATGTATATGCTTTAAAGTAACATCAAGGCTTTTTTTTCCCCAAACAATCCACGAGCCACCCCTAATACAAAACATGTGTGAATGTTTCATATCGCTTAAAATGAGACTTTTATGAAACAGGATTTCGTGGCAACCAATCCTTGTTCAGAACTTCCCAAAGAATGCAATGGTACGTCAAGCTTGGCTAAATTCTTGCCATCGCCAACCGTCTGCAACTGTTGTGATTACTGTCTTGTATACCTAGGTAAGTTTGATTTTAGTATAACCAAACTCGTGTGAGAAATGAAGGGAAGGAGCTTCGGAATTTTTAGAAAAAATTATTAAATTATATTTAAATAAATAATATTTGAAAAAACACAAAAATTTAAGTAGCTATATTAATCAATTGAAGAGTTTATCTGTCATAAGCATGGCGTGATATCTACCACATGCAGAGGGCTGGCATTTTAAAATCAGTAGCCTTGTAAACAAACATGTGCACCTCGAAGCTGGAATTGTACATTTTTTATTAGATTTTTTCTTAATTTTCTAAAAACTGGGTCAGAAGAAATCAAATAAAGAGGTTTTTAACTGTCTGAAGTAAAAAAAGCATTGCCAGGGCAACTCTGGGTACTTCTGCTGGTTTATAATATAGAATTATGTGTGTGTTCATAAATATAAAATATCTCTCATCTTTATATTCCCCTGCCCAAATCTCTGAAGACCTGTACAGAAATACTTTTATTCTAATATTAATTGTCAATTAAGTATATTTTAGTGCAAGTGTGTTGGTGGATATTGAAACAGTTGATTATTAGATTGTATAATAAGAAGGGGTGACTTTTAAGGAAAAAGGCTTTAGCCACATTGTGGAAAAATCCCCCACATCCTAAGCCACTACTTTCCAGTGCACCAGGACGAATCTCAACCCTTTGCAACTATGTCATGATAAACACAAGATCAAGGGTTGCAACTAGATATCAAAGCAAAGTATGTGGAAAGACATAGTCAGTAATGAATGGGTATTGAAGGAGTGCAGTTTGAAAAAGAATCCATTAGGTCAATGTGAAAGACGCGTCTTACTTTGGTTTGGGAAAGTTGAATTATAAATATGTTTCTCAATAAAATAATTTAGTTTCTCCACTTTCCTACCATATATCAGTATTTCATCAGAAGTTATTATGCCTCTGTGGATATATGATAATATTCTGAAAATAATTTCAAATCAAAGTTTGCTCTCAATTGAGCCCCATTTCATTTATCATAGCCCCCACCCGCTTTATAAATATTGTAAAATCTAGATAATATGTCACAACGTAGAAAGAAATGGCTGTATAAATAATTTTGAAAATACGTTGTAAATATGCAATCTAAATAACAAATACGTTTTTATCAAATATTCCCTATGTCAATCTTTTTCAATCTTGAAAACACCTATTTATCAAGAACATTTGAGTTTTTTCAAAGGCGAGGGTTGAAGTCTTCTCTCCTGGAGTCAAGCGTTCCTATTTTTGTTGTCAGGTGAAAATGAGATATGTGCTAAGGGCACTTCAGGTGCCCCTACAACTAGCTCTATTTGTGGGCCAGGTCTCACATGTGTCAAAGAAGAGGATGCGTCAGATGCATACTGCAAATCATGTAAGTGTTTTATCATAGTATAGTAGAGAACAAAATTAAAACGAATAGTTATACATCACATCCTCCTCTCAATTTATACTTTCATTAAGTTTCCAAGTAAACAAATAAAGTAAAACTGCTCATTATCTTACATTATCTTATATATATATATATATATATATATAATATAAACAAGGGCCAATATATATGGACCCTTATTTTGTAAGAAAGAGAATGGGCAGTTTTACTTTATTTGTTTATTTGGAAGCTTAATGAAAGTATAAATTTAGAGAAGAGGATGTGATGTATATGTATTCGTTTTAATTCTGTGTATATACATAATAATTTGGAATATATATATTCATTTTCAAAATATGTATTGACTGGGTAATGTGGCATTTTGTGTAGAGTACATATGTACAAAAAAATAAAGTGGCGGGTGCGGAATAAATGTCATGTTACAAAGTGTGAATCCTAGTGTCCACACCTATCCTCACAGAAAATAAAATGAACATTAAAATAAACAGGAATCTAAAAACTAGGTAGGTACGATAAATGTAGGATTTATTAAACTCATGTTTTAAAGTATCAGTGAAAAAAGTACCGTATTTAAATGTAATCTAATTTGTAAATGATCACCTAAAACATATATATATTCTAATATTTTAAGGCCCAAGCCATAGTTGATAGCATTTAAATATCAAACTTCTGGCCTCTGAAAGATCAGTTCAAATCCTGATTAGATTTCAATTTAGTCTTAGCTTGGTGAAAAGGCAGATGAGGTACTATATGTTTGGTACTTGGTACTAACAAAATCTTTTGTTTTAAATGCTTGTAAAAACTATCTGGGGTGGGTAAAGCTTCGAAATGCCGTTCCAAAGGAAGCTATGCTATGGAATTTTATCGCTCAAGAAAAATCTTTCGACACCGGCCTGGTTTGAACCCACAAACATCAGGTCCCGAGGTGAGCACTTTACCTCAAGACCACCTAGGTCAACTACAGTAGTACTGTACTATATCAAAACTACAATGTCCATTCAAATGCACAAGAAAAACACTTAAAAATAATACAGATTAATTGTTATTGTGTGATGTTTCGAGCAGTGAACACAACATGCATACAACAACAACAAGAATATGAGGAACGCAAATCATCTGGTAAATTGAGAATGACAGAGTTGCGACCACAATGTGATGAGAAGGGAGATTTTGCACCTGCCCATTGCATTCAAGGATCAATGTAAGTTCAACATATTAAGACATTATGTTTGCTTAGCCTATATTGGAATTTCTTGCATAATGAAAAGGCCTTGAAATTGAGTTCAGTTTGTTCAAAATATTGTCACATTATTTTTATTATTTCTAGATGTTATTGTGTATCTAACACTGGCGAAAGAATATTTGGTGAACAAGTTTACACAAATTCTGCAATGTTCACAGATATGACGTGTGGTGAGTTTAAATATTCTTAATGATGCAAAAAGCATTTTAAAATATCTAACTATAATTAATTACTTATGCACTCTATAGCATTTGGAACTAAAAAGCTCATTGTCGCACTTTCAAAAGTATGCCACTTGTTCCTATTTCGAGCTAGTTCTATCCAGTCCACCTCATTACACCCTATCTCTTTCAGCTCCATTATAATGTTATCCTCCCATTTGTGTCTAGGTCTGCCCAATGGTCTCTTCCCATTGGGTTTGTCAGTCATTACCATGAACATGGTTCTAGATTCTTCAATTCGCGCTTCATGTACTGCAAGATTTGATTATCCTAACAAGGTTTTGAGATGAGTACAGGGTATGTAACTCATCATTGTGTAACCTCCTCCACTCCCTAGTATCTTAATTAATTTTTGGGCCAAATATCTTCCTAAGACCCTTGTTTTCCAACATCCCAGAGTTCATTTTTGTCCTACTTTTGAGGAAAAACTCCTACTTTTCCTACTTTTTGACCTCCAGAAGAAAGAGACCGTTTGGTTTGTAGAGGTTGAAGTGTGGATATTCTTTTTTCACTGGTAAGCTAGCAAAACAAAATATTGTATCATAATGGGTCACATTGTTTGAATAAATTCAATGTAAGCCCAAAAGCTTGTACAGTGTCTTTGAAATTCACTGGTTATAAAATTAGTTTTGGAAGTAGTGTTATAATAACTATTTCAAACTAGAATAGGCTAAATTAAAAGGCTTGTTAAAGCTATCCTTGTGTTACCCCATGGAGTGAGGATTCTCATAAACATCAAACTATCTTACTGACAACGGGACCTGTCTCTCTGAGGCATCCATCAGAGGCATGCACTCTACCAAAGATGGTCTTAAACATTATAACTATCATTGCAACACAGTATCATTCACAAAGAATTTCATCAATAAAGGTTGTGGGGCCCATATGTTGTACTGGCTGGACTTGAAGAAGAGAAGAGAATTGAGGTTGAACAGGAGAAAGAAGATAAAGAGAAAATAAAAAAACCAAAGTGAAGAGTTTCAAGCAAATAGGAAAGTTTTGGAAAATAAATTGCAGGAAGCTAAAGAGGCGATGCAAAAGAGAACCTGTTATAAAAGCAAGAATAAGAAGCTAAAGAAGAAGTTCTTACAAGTCATTAGTGGCAGAAGCGAATGAAATAATTAATAATGCAATGAAAAGCAATGATTGGTAAGGTTTGCAAATAGCTCCAACTACGCTAGAAGCTCTGGGCAAAAAATTGGAAGAAAGTGACTTTGCTTTTGAGAAAATAAGAAACAAACAAAATCAAATTCAAACGAGGAATACAACAATGTTGGATTACTTTGTGCAAGTCAATATGAATCAAAGAAACCCAAAAATAACTGAGAGTGATTATTTTTTTTGCATATAATCCTAACAGGGGTGAAAAAAAAATTGTATTATGATGTTTCACAGATTACATTTTAAATATGTTTTATTTTTAGGTAAAGGACCGTTTATTTTAACCTATGTCATCTTTTGATGATAATGAACATCATTATTGTTACTATTTTGTTTCACTATCATTATTTCCAAATTTGGATTTGTAATGGAATGGCAAAGTAAAATAAATACTGTACTAAAGAGAAAATAGATTAAAGGGGGAAAGGGGTGGGGGGATAAAAGGAGAATTGTAAGGAGTTGATGATGGTTAAGCATTCCTCCTTTCTTCTTTTATAAAATACTTTTTCCTATTTTCTCTACAGGCCCAAGAACTCCTTCGCTTCAACATCCATGCTCTTTAATTCCTAAAACTCTTAATTTATCTCATTTTTGACACTCAAAATATGCTATGAGGCCTGCTCCTGAACTTCTTTACATCATGTACAGTAAGAAACCACATTTCACATCCTTAGAGGACAACCGATAAAATTATTGTTTTGATTATTATAAGTCTTACATTCCTTAACAGCAGGTAAGCTGTTAACAACTTACTGATCGAGTAATATCACGCATTTACCAACTGTATTCATTACCTAATTTCACAATTAAACATAGCAAATTTTGCAATACACTGGGAAAAGATGTCCTTATGACCAAGTGATAAGAAGGGTAAATACATGTTTAGGGCATCCTGGCTTTGGAATAATATTGGTGCCTAAAAAATTATTTGTTTATAAGTTCATTCCAGTACTATTCAAACACTATAGTATTGATTAATTTTTTTAGCACCATATCTCATTACCTATACTTATTTACATTAAATACAATTATATTGATATGTATAAGGTAAAGTTAATTTAAGGTGAGCTCAAATATCTTGAAAAGAAAAAGGTCAAATCTGAATTTACTTTATCGCCATATTCTTAAAAAAAACTAACAGTTGATCACTATTCTTTTTAGGACATAAATCCATTCAAAATGATAATTTATATCTGTTTTGACTTAGGTAAAGTTTAATAGTCAAGATTTAGTATGCCTCAAGTGTGGCACTATACCAAATTAAGAACGACACCTACCTAAACTCTAATGGAATGGGCCTGTTTCGCATGTGAAACTGGCCCATTCCATTTCATTCTGTTCTAGACGTATTCTTGCTGACTATGAAACTGACCTTAATTTTTTGTACTTCAGAATGTTCATTGGCTGCCTGGACTAGTGGTCAGCTTTTGGACTTTGAGACACAGTCATCTCACTGTCTTGCCAATGGTTCTTATGATCCTCTGCAATGCGTGGGTGGCAAGTGTATTTGTGTAGACATTGAGGATGCTACCCCTGTCAGCGGAGGCAAGACGGTGAACATTGAACTAGTCTCCAATGATACTCTACCTTGCTGTGAGTCTATTCAAATGCAACACAAGGTGAAAAGGCTGCCTTTATGACCAAGTGGTTGGGAAGGGTAAATACATTCGTAGTAAATCCTGGATTTGAACTCAATTGGGGCCTGAAATAATTTTATATTTGTATATGTCTTTGTTCTAGTACTATTCAGACACTATAGTTCCCGATTTTTTTTTTAGCACCACCTCTCCTTACCTGTGTGGCTTATAAACACATGTACTAATTACGCTAATGAGACGAGGAAGATTGAATTTAGAAGTGTATTCAAATTTGTGTGGAAAACCATTTAGGAAAATCCACCCTCAATACACCCAACCAGGATTAGAACCTTGATCTACTAGTTATCAACAATCAGACCTATTGTGAGAGTGATGTCTAAGAGCATTCAGCGTACTGAAGCAGGCATAATTCCTGCTGTTTAGGTTGGGTGTTTAGTGATAAGTGTGGTGCCCTAGGTTAAGTTAGGTTTTAACACCTCTATGTAGAAAATGCACATATTTTGAACATCTTGTCTGATCCAATTTTCTGGTGACAAGAAGATCAAAGATTGAATCTAAAGCACGTGTCTTGGGTAAGTTTTTCCTAAATGGTGTTACAGTGTTCTTCCAAACAAATGCGGGTGTATTTCCTCAACTCTACCTTTGTTCCTACTCCATTAATATGATAAATTGCACTAAACAAACTTGAATGCTTTACCATAATATAATTGTTTTATATCCACTCATACATTCATACCTATTATTTTGCTATGTGACTAACTCAAGTATTGCTTTCTCAGCTTTGAGCAAAGATAATATTGATAAATTATAACTTCTGTTTATGTTGATTGTTTGATAATAAATGTTAGTACTATGTTTCCGACAGTTGATTCGAGTCTGCACGAGGAGGGGGAATTTGACCACGAATGTGAAATGAGTCGTATGCAAGATCTAAACACTAAGAGGAGTTTTCAGCTTCAAGGCTATAATGTCGTAGGCCTGGAAACACCTCAATGTACTCCAGACGGGAACTACCATCGAGTGAGAGTCGTGAATGATGAGTAAGTTAGTCTCACTCCAGTTAGTTTTAAATTTCAGAATAAACTTTGGCCTCATTTGTTTAGGAAACACTATTTCTAAATAGAAAGGAGTCTAACTAATTCCAAACAACTATGATGGCTGTTAACTAATTAAAAGAGCTCTAGAAATTATTTTTTCGACTCCATAATTTTAAACATATGTTGTTTAAACTCTGTATCATTTGGTTTTATAATTAATCATCATTAACTGTCTCATTTAATAAGTAATTTTGGTTGTTCTGGATGCCAAATACCACTTATACTAAGAAATTTTAGTAAGAAAATTCACACTATACTGTTATATTAAATGGAGCATGTATGACTACAGCTGACTTCACACACAACAGTTGCAATTTTTACTTACTAATCTAATGAAAATAATTAATTGGTATTGTTACATTTGGTTAACATATATGCGAGTATTAATCACTATTTTTTGTTTTCAGTAAAATGTGTGTGGATCCTGATGGCAATTCATTAGGCTTCAAGGTCAATAGATTCGACCCAAATGCTCTAGACATGGATTGCAGTATGTTATTAAAATTAAAATTTATGTGTATAGCTATAATACTAAATAATAGCAAAAGTTTGTTTTTATACATAAATGAGAAGGGTGTGCAACATAAACTTTTTCAATTCAAAACAAGTTAAAATTAAATAAATTAAATATTCTTGAAGTTTGAATATTTTTTGTTTATTGTTTTATGTTTGAAAAAATCATTCATAAAATGTTTTAGTATACAATTGTTTCTAATTTTTCATTCTAAGCTGATAAATCTAGTTACTATCACCACATGCAATTCAATTACTTCAGATTTTTAATATGAATATTACCTCGTTTGTAATATACATAACATCTCAAAATGACAATTAATGATCATAAATGTAGTATTTTTTAGGTTAACATCCATTATTGTTTCCGGCCTCGGTTAGTTTTTTATTCAAGTCATATATTTAGCTTCATATGCCTTATAATCTATCTTAGGACAGGCACAACATCCAGTCCTTGTCCGTCAATTTATCAATGTGAAAGGATAAACCTATATTTTAATCAACAATACATTTTTGGTCATGCCGGGAATCGAACTCGGTACCCTTAGTTCAGTAGGCAGACATGTTACCGGCTGAGCTAAGGTGTTGGAATGTATTTTATATGTCAATATTTTTTAATGACAGAGCTTTGTAATTGTTGAAGCCAGAATATTTTTTCGAAGCAAAGTCAAAATTTCACACACCTCTACTAATGAGACACTTTTATAATGTCAGTTAATAAAAGCAATTTAAGATATATTTAGTTTAGTTTAATATAACCACACACGCGAAACTCTCATTTTTTTTATTATTCATACGTTCGCTACAATATATTTTTGCTTTCTTGTAATGTCATTACACAAAAAAAAACTTGAATTTTTAAATTTTGTGCTCTCTTAGATTGTGCACGGACACGTTGGCTTCTCACGCAAGCTGGATTGAAAGAACTGCCAACATGCAAAATTAATGGGAACTTTGAAAACATCCAGTGTTATAGAGGAGTATGTTTCTGTGTGGACCTCAATGGAAACCAGATAAGTGATGAAACTGATGAAAACAATAAGAATTATCTTGTGTGTTGAGAAAACAAATGCTTTCTAATGTTTATCAAGATTGATGGCACTAAGCCGCTAGATTCAAAAAACATTGAATGGATTGATAGGCAAGGTCTTTATATTTAACATAAAATTGAAGGCAGAAAATAATTCATATTTAAAACACTGCACATGTGCTGAAGATGAAACCAAATGTACACAGAATATTTGTTTTACTTTTTCTCATGTTTTTAATATATAGTTAGTTTTCTTAAAGATGATTAGGTGTGTGGGCGCTTTCAATGTTTATAATACAAATATAAATGAATCAAACAAATTATATTCAATGCTTAAATGCCCAAAATCATTTTAATTTATTCACTATTGTTCTTCTTAAATTAATTTTATGTTTAATTAAATTATAATAGTATTTTTTAGATTAAAATCAACAGCTTTTTACTATATACCTTAGGGTCCTCGTATCCAATGAGTCAATGATCCACAGTTTAACGCTGTTCAATTTTACTTATTTTTAATTAAGGATAAAATTGTTAATGAGTTACAATGCCTACACTATCACTCCCACTTAATCTCTTCATTGTGGGTATTGTACTGTCATTGTCATCATGCGATCACCTCAACAAGAAGAATGAAGAATAGTAAGTAAACAGTACGCATTATTATTACTTTATTTAATGTTGGTAATGTCTTACTGTGAATAATTTATCAATTAAAATTTACCGTATTTATGTATGTTACATGAATATCACATTGTATAATAATTCAGTACTTTACGTAGTTTCACGTAACTGCGGTTGATCTATTACCTGCGGATATGAGGGCCCTACTGTAGTTGTAACATATATTCAACAACATATATTTTTGGCTAATTACTTACAATATTAGCTAATTTATTTTGTTTGTAAAAGTTTTTAAATTAATACAAACACTATTGTTACAATATAAAATCATAGTAATTATTTGTAAGCCTGTGCGAACCCTCAAAATATTGAATCCCAAGTCTTACTAAGAATCGGATTCAATTTGAAGCTTCTAATATTAATAGAGGAAATATTCAAGTTCAATTCGATATTCCAAATCCGAATAAATCCTATATTCAGATTCGATGGGTTTGATTCATAGCTGCTTAACAAATTGATATAATAAGACTTGAAACCAGTTGCGTAGTATAGTGAAGAGAGAAATTAACTTGATGTCAAAGGTCATAAAGGAATCACGTGGAGGGACAGTAGTTTGTGATGGTGAATATCTTGTACTTTAACTAGGCACACCTTTTTGTAAATATTCTAAAAAAAAAGTATTTGATTCAAATCAGTTAACCAAAATTCGAATTAGATTCGAAATATAAAATCTTTGATTCACACACATAGGCTTAGTTATTTATGTACAAATGAAAAAACTCAATTAAATACATTATGATACTACCCTTCTTTGTTTGTAGTTACAATTTCTTTACTATATTGATTAGTATCATACATATTCAATATATTAATATATAATAAAGTATTTTACTTTTTTATTATTTTTAATCTACTAGTTTTAAACTCTAATACCAGTAAAGATTTACCTACCTTAAAACTTCAAAATAAATTAGTATATTAGTGTTAAGTTAGATTCTATAATAATCTCACTGTATTAACATTTTTAGTAAACTATACAATCATTATTTAAACTCTATTAACATATTAAGAACAATAATTTACAATACTATTTATATCACTCATATGGTACAAGCAGTAGTTACAATTTAAATCTAGTTTAAAGAAGTGTTGTCATCGCCGCAAATGGTATCAACAGCATTCCTAAGTTTGATGAGAATGTGGCACTTCCACCTTGAGCCCAGCTTGCAAAAAGAGCTTTAAAAAATAAAATTAACAATTTAAAATAGTTTTTTTTAAATAAATCTTTCCTACTAAACCTTTTCAAGTTGACATTAACTTTACAAATATTTTAGTTACTAGTATATATTAAAGCAGGTGCATGAAATAGTGATTGAAACAAACACAATATGGCTTTCATAATGAAAAGAACAACAGAGCTCACGTTTAGTATTACTGCCAATGGACAGAGAGGTAATGGCTGCCTCTTCAAGAAAATCAATGATTACCACCAAATTCTTCGACCTTTTGTGTTTTTTGGTTTCCTTTTTTATGGATTTGTGTATTTTACAAACCCTCCTGATGAGTTATGATAGAATGAAACCTAGGATAAGGGATTGACTGATAACGGTCAATTTTCATCAAGAGGCAGCTATTACCTCTTTATCCAGTGGCAGTAATGTAATGTGTGAGTTGTGTTCTTATTTTTACTGTAAAAACCAAATTGTATTAATTCCTTTTGTATATTTCTATCCAACTTTATTGTAACTTCTTCCAAATTTAACAAAATACCTCAAAAAGTGAAAAGAGGTTTTCCTTAAAGAGATATAAACCTGTGTTAGTGTTTTTAATTAAATTTGTGCTTAGTTTTATATAATTCTATCATGGTTAGTTTGTTTTTCTAAGGTTATATTATGACACGCTTAAGGCACTTTATTTCACACATATTACAGAATAGCTTATGAACTTACCTGAATCCTCATTATTGGTGGCCCAACCCACAATTTTCTCATCTCTGTTCTGGACACTAAGCCACATAGCAAGTGGCTGGAAATACTCCAATAGAGGCCTGGAGTCTAGTTTGTCAGTTCGACCTTTAGTCATCACATGGATTATTTCTGACCAAGAACGAGATGACCCCATAGATAAGATCTCGCTGAAATTATAAATAAGTAAGCTTACGGCTGTGACAAATACTGTACTATGAAAACATACAAATAAAGTGTTTGTCCAATGACTAACCTACCTGAGTAAACGACCAGCTTCCCTAGATCTATAAATGTCGCAAGTGTGTAATGGACCAAAGTGACCAGCTGCTTGACAAAGTGACTCGTGGAGTTGAAATTGGAGAATCAAACTCACAAAATATCTATAACAAAATCATATATTAACAATTTTAATGCATATAATAACCTAAACAGGTAGTAAGATGCTGTAATAAAAAAATTGTTTTAATATTAATGCATTGTTTATGTCAATCATTTGAATTGTGCTCTAGCTGACAGTCAGAGTTAAATAAATATTGGAGTCTCTATTGTCATTCTATGTATGAAATAAAGTTTACTAAGCAAAATATAATATGTAATAAATACATATGATAGAAATGTAAATAAATAAAGCACAAATAAATATAAAAGTAAAAAGACTAATACATATTTACACACACTTCAATATTTTGATGCTTTCATTGCATTGTCCTCAGACTGATCATTTTGCCAGTGACAGATACCATCGATGGCAACAGAAATAAGCTGAGAATGGGTAAAATAAACAGGAAAGGACAAGCAGGGGTATATAATTCTTGCCGACTTTCCCTCCGTTTCAATGTTAAGCTCAAGCAGTCGATGATTTCACAAGTTCATCTTAGACTTTTACCTTAATCTCTTAGTGAAGAATGATCCTGAACATGGAATTAATCCTGGATAGCTCAAAGATAGAGCGAAGTCTAAGGTCCAGGGCTCGATTCCCGTGTCCAGGAATCATTTTTCAAGCAATTTATATTAATTGTGTATGAGACGTTCCTACTTTACAACTTACCATAAGCTTTGAAACTCTTGCACCCAATTTTGGTGTAACGAGTCATCACACTCAACTAGTTTTATTATAATAAATAAGCCCTTAATGTTTTTAAGAGTTCTTGATTTTTTTATAATAGTGTGACAATTTATAGTGTACATTTAAATGACATTGATAGAAACACTAATTTAACTTGAACAGTACCTGATGTATGGCATGTCGGCCACTACATGATACTTGGCGGCAGGGTCAAAGTCGTTTTCAGAGCGAGAGATTGGAGGAATTATTCCTTGATGCCTCATTCTCAAGTCCCACCACCGAGAATTCATCTCTTCTACTTTCCACTCTTCGGAAAATAATCGCCATCGCCACTAAAAATTATACATCAGTTTGTTCAAAATATTTGTATTAAAAAAAGTGTGTCTACAGGTTACAAAAGAAATTTACTTACTTGGTCAACAACATAAGCAAATGGCAGGTAAGCTATTTTATCCAAGGCCATGGTTAAGAGGAAGTTGATGTTGGTTTCTGGAAGAAAAAAATAAACTTGTTTATAATTTTTAAACCTATAGCCCAGTAAGAAGAGAAAATGACCGTTTGGGAAGTGGGAAAAAAAGTAGTTTTACACAAAATGGTGACATTTATTTTTCTTGCCACAGAATTATATCACTTAGAGTGTAACAACGTTATGAAAACAGGAAAAGACTATATAAAAGAATATAATACTGAACAATAACAATGGTATATCCTATTATGAAATGAACATTGTAGCAAATTCTCAAACCTATCTTCCCCCCTTTCTCAAATTGTCAGTCTTCTCTTGTTAGTTAATTTATTTCTATAAATGGTTCAGATTCATTTTTTTTAAATCCAAATCTTTGTTTTATCTACATATCCTAGAAAACATGATTATCAAAAGAAGTTAACTTTGCTAAATTGATATAATTTTTTTCTCTTCAAGATCAAAGTCCCTATCAAGTGATAAACTAATGCTTTACTTTACCTCCATTACTGTTTCCAGCCTGTGGCCTTGGTCAGTTTTTTTTATTCAAGCCATATATTTTTCTGCTACCGGCTGACTTGGCCTGTTGTAGCTTCAAAATAAGTAATATAATAGCTATTAAAAATAATTCTATTTCAAAATTTGATTTAACAAAAATTATGAATCTGTTTTTTTTAAATATTGAATCTGATTTTTTTTTTAAATCTTTGACTCATGAATAGGTATTCTTAAAGATTAGAAGATTTAAAGGACCCATCTCAAATTCTGTCGTTTAGTTTTAATTTCCAATGTTTCAAGATATTAATTTTCTCAAAGGACCCTACTGAAATCTTATATTGATATTACTCTAATGGATTGACAACTTGGATTGCATGTATACATTATGGATAGCTATGAGCTATTTAAATTACCGTTTGTGTTGGTCATCTCACCATATTCATCTGTAATGTTATTCAACAATCCAATCCTCTGCAAATGTCGAGGTGTGATGACAGACAATTCTATCATTGCCCCCACTGCTTCATGGAAACCTACAAGGTTTATTATATACTTATATTATATTATATTATATTACATAGTGGCAGAAAAACATTACACTCAAAATAACTTGTGTTCCTCCTTTCATCAAGTTTGTTCTTATTAGACTCCTGAATGTTAAAAGAATATTTTCTTTGAAACATAACACTCAAAATAACTTGTGTTCCTCCTTTCATCAAGTTTGTTCTAATTAGAATGTTAAAAGAATATTTTCTTTGAAACATAACACTATCAAAATGCATTATTATTCACCATCAAAACATTGAGAATTCAGTGGACATGATCATAAAAAGGCAGGCCTAATCTTTTTAAGATGCCTCAGCAAAACTTTAATGATGTTATCATTTTTACACTGAATCGTACACACAGTAGTAATTACTATACACATTAATGTAAGTTGTAGACCTATGTAATATTGCAGCCAAGACTGGAAATAACCAAAATAGGCCCTATCTTAATGTTTGCATGAGGTTTTGTTTAGGCCTAGGTTTTTTAATCATAAAAGGTTTACTAATTTTATCTAAAACCAATAACTAATAGTTATACATAGTTATCCTGAAGTGAATAAATTGCAAACAACTCATTATAGATAACTATAATATCCTTATATTCTTAATCACTTAACTAAAGTCTCAAGAATTCTCTTTAAATAAAATATGCATTTTATTATTTTTAACCATCCAAACAACCCTATTGTTCACTTTAGTTTTGACTTAGTAGGACGACCAAGTATAAATACATCTTTAAACGTTCACTTTTTGACTTGACAAAATTGAGAATGGTTTTAAAATAGGCCTACTAAGAAAGCAAAAATACAAAATATTAATTTACTGTTTGATAAGTGTTGTTTTTGAGAAACAGTTTTATAAGGCATACATTTTTTGAGTTATAAAATAAAGTTATTTTAAATTAAAATAGGCCTAAATATAAGGATGTCTACATTATAAATTGTTGAAATTATTTTTAATCAATAGCATAAACACACTTGTTCCAGTGTCAACACAAATATATGAAAAATAAAGCATTGGGTCGTAAACCATACATATTACAAAAACACATTGTTTCTTTATTGGCTAACTTCTCATACTATTTCATTTCCCCGTTGTGACATTACTATTTGAATGCATATTTCACATTATGATTTTTTTACTAATATATGTTGTGTATATTGAATAATGTAGGCAGAGTATTTTTTCATTTTAAACCATAGGCAAACAAATTATGCAATAGATTTAATAATTAAGCTAGGTTAAATCTTTCTTCCAAATAATGTGACTTATGTTTGGGAAAATAAAAATATATGACTAATGTTCAATCTACAACACCAGCATTGTTGAAATAAATGTACCTAATTTCTAACCTCTAACTTCTTAAAAGGTAATATTCTTTGGGAAAAGTGTTGCCAACTATTGACGCAAACTAATTTTATTCTGTGTGTTGACGCTAGAAGCTAACTAGAACGACTTTAGAATGTTTTCTAAAATGCTTGAAGCAAAGTTGAAGCTAAAACTAGCTGACAATACAAAGTGTGGTGGTCATAATAACCCAAATGCTATCTTTTTTTCTAAAGCGATGCTAACTAGTGGTAGCAACTAACTTTGCATCGAATTGTCATAATAGCACCGCTGGTACCATGCCTTACATTGGAAATTACTCTAAATCACTGTACCAGTGAGAATAAATATAGAGGCGTCAGTTTTGTCTTGTTTGGTTTGTAAGTGATGAGGAGATCGAGGTTCAAACCATGGCTGAGTGTAGTAGTGTGGTATATTTTCCCTAAATACTGACCCACTCTACACTAGCTTAAAGGTAAAGAAAGTATTGTGATCGTCAAAAAAATTATACTCGAGATCTTGATGAATCTCAACATTTCATGACCCCCCCAAATCCGAAAAAGTGATTTTTGAATTTCTGTCTGTCTGTACCTTGGAGTAGAAACTAAACTATTTTACCGATCAGGCTAAAACTTGGTATTTAGGGTTTTTATGGGGTTTTCTTAAGGGATTTTAGGAATTGAATATCTAACCCTAGAATTAAGTGGTTTACTGAAGAGTGAAAAGAGAAAAAATCAATTTTATCAAAATCGGTTTCCAACAATTTTGATTAAATTTCATTTCTAAGCATTGATCAATATTACAAACAAAATAGCTACTCTCAATTCATCATCAAAATGACTTTAAGGGTTCCAGTCTGATGTGTAAATTTTAATATATGTTTTTATCATATTTTCGTTGAGATATGAAATTACTTATCATTGCAAATATGTAGGTCCATTTATAATAAAAATCCTTTATTTGAAACATGTTTTTATAAAACTGATATTTTTCAAGCTTTACTCATATATATAAACTTTATATATATATATATATATATATATATATATAAAAACTTT
>CABFVX010000606.1:170966-212114 GCA_902151425.1 Timema shepardi | reverse complement strand
CCACACACACACAAAGTTTTTATGCTTCGGCATTATTGTGTTATCAAAGCCTCTTTTTTTAGGTGGGATTTCTTCACTCAATGTTCGCTCATTGGTTTATTTTTACTAATTTTTATCAATTTCCAAGTATAAAATCATCTAGCCATTGAGCCCCCCTTATTGTTAAGCATTCTACTGTCAAAATAGAAAACTAAAAATGAAAGTTTTCAAAGTATATAGTATAAGACATCAGTTTAAAATAAAAAAGGAACCATTCATTAGTTATAACACCAACACATCATTAACAAACCAACCATAAACACTTGGAAGAAAGTACAGGATAATTTTTATACATATATCTACAAAAATAATACAACTTCCAAGTGTAATTTCAAACACTGTGTGAAACCCAAATTTCTCTCAAATATAGTTTAGACTTTAGACGTAACCAACTTACCTCAGAGGAGTATATCCTTGCCGCAACATTTCTGGTGTCACATCCACAGACTGTTTGCCCGGATATGGCAAGACAATGTCAGCTAGATTTTTCCAGTTTTGCGCCCACATATTACCTGTTGTTTTTCAAGTGCAAACAAATGTTCACATTTTAAGTACTTTAGTATGAAAACATATCCCTTAAGATGGCAGCATATATTAAGAGTTGGCATTAAATCCTCATATCTTAGAACACTTGAATCCTTAAGGATATTCAAGATTCGAGAAAATATCAGATACGAGATTTGAAAAAAGTAAAAAATTTTATATATAAATTGAATTGGAATTTGTTCTAGAGCTCTAATACTGCTAAATATTGTTTAATCCCCAACATAGTTATAGAAAAACTTAACAACCAGAACCCAGACAATTGATTTAATACTCAACTGAATATATGAATGCATTTTAGAGAAAAGTTGGTTTCTATTATTATTTTATATTAGTGCTGTATGCCTAATTCTTCTTATGCTCATAATTTTTTATAAGATTCAAATTCAAGTTAAATATTCAGGAATTGTAGGTAAAATGAAGATTCAAATTTGAGATTCAGATCTGTAAAATAGATCTGACCCATCTCGAAGTGATTTCTTCCAAATTCACCTACAAGAAATTAGTTCTATGGTTATATTAAGTAATTTTGAGTTGCCAATTGTTTGAGGCGAGTCTAGACATGCAGCTCAAACTACCAAGAGACGGCTGTACTTTTAAAAACATTTTATTGAAATGGAACACAAGTTGTTGCTACTCTAAGGGGCTTAGACTAGCTTACTTACTTACATCCCTTGACTAGTTTAGATTCTTAATTCTTATTATTGTTCTTTAACTATATAAAATAAAATCTTACTAATAAATTGTTTTCTAATCCCTTTATAAAAACTTAACCTAAAGCCAATTGATATTGTTTAGACAATAATTTACTATAAATGTGATAAAGTATATAATTTGAACATTAAATATTCTCATTGAACTATGTCATATAATATTTCTATATATTTCGTCCCATACCAAGAAGATGTGCGGGAATAGGTCCATCAGGCCTCACTCGCTGAGAGCCATATTGCTGAATTAGTCTGCGCCTTACATATGTGTGAAGCTGCCGGTACAAGGGTGCTACCGTTGCCCAAACTTCGTCTATGTGGGATTCAAATTCTTCATCTTCATACACTGAACGTTCCTGCTGGCCTGCATCACGAAAACCTGATGCACAAATAAAATACATTGTTTGAAAGAAATAATATTTCAATGATAGCATGTTGAATCCATACTCAATGATTTACAAATAAATTTAACCTATTTAAATTATGTGTGTATGCTCTGAGGAATAAAACGCACTAAAAGAGTTGACCACTTGGATGCTATTCGGTATTAATCTCAACTCTTTACCTTAACAGGGTTGTTCACAAAGGAGTATAATTCCTTTATAAAGTAACCTAACTTTTTTTAGCACTATGTCTTACTACCAGTGCGGGTGTATACATACCAGTTACTCTAATGTGTTATGGAGGAAAAGGGTTCAATTTAGATAAACTGTACTCCCACTTGCAGGGAGGGAGTGTGGAAAATAATTTGGAAAAAACCACCCTCAGGTCACTCGACCGAGATTCAGACCCCGACCGCCCCATCATCACAGTCCGATAAATTGCCAGAGTAATGCCTTAGTTATAGCATTCGGCCAATAAAACAGGAATAAACATGTTAAAATCTCTTATATCGGATTGTAAAATTGTATTTTAATGATATGTTCAGAGTCGATAAAGCACCCATATCACCCATACAATTATCAATAATAAAATAAATAATATATTTTTACTAGAGAATCCTATAGTTCTCGAATCCAAATTTTTCAAAATTTACAATCTTAGTTAAGTGTAAATATTTAAAATTTAATCTAAAAAAAACTGTGTGTAGGCTTGGTGCCACAGACAAAATTAATGCTATTGTGTGTGTCATGTTTATTACATTATAAAAAACCAAGAGAATGCTTTATTTTCAATGAATTATTAAAATACTAATAAAATTTTATTCTGTCCTTTTTTGTGATGTGGTTATTCTCCCAACTTCGCAAGTTTACATCATTATTTTTACCATCAACCTTAAAACTGTAATTTCAAGTCGAGGTCTTCATAATTGTATTTGAGATACTTTTTTTTGAGATTATTATGAATCTTTTCAAATACTATGGGATTCCAGGGATTCAAGAATTTTTACAATATTAAATGATTTATTCTGTACTTGCCATTAATCCGAGCAGCTTTATTGGCTAGCTGCATATAGTGAATGTATCTACTCCTTATGGGTGGGCCCACACTGTCGCGCCAAGCTTTCCACAAGTGAAGCTGTTCTTCATAGTCTCGAGTGTGTGCCAATGCTCGTGTTAGATCTAGTCATAAATTAAACAACAGTGTAACACCAATATTCGATAAAACAGAAACATCGATGTTGTATAAAATCTTTTTAAAATGTAGTTCATCAAATTATTGTGATTTGAAGAATGCTATACTGTAGTACTGTACATACCTTTTAATTTTTAAAGAAATAAGGAGGATATACACAGACCAAACAGATAAAGTAATCAATAATTCACTATATTAATAATCATTTTATATGGTTTTAGTGGCAAAGTTAAGGCTTCCGCTGTTTCTTATACTTAACCAAAATATAACTATTGTTTGACTTCTTAATGTCGATACTATATTATAAATGGGTCATTCATAAGTATACCACAAGTGCAATGTGTTATTTGCTTGGTAATGATATAATTTCTAAAACTGTAATTATTATTGTGATTGTCATAGTTTATTAATTATCATCATCATCATCATTATTATTATTAACCACGTCTTACCACCCATTTGGGTTGTACACACTTACACTAAGGTGATTGTGAAATTAAATGGAGGACCTACAGTTTAACGTGGAATCCGAACTACGGTGGAGGCCTGGAACTCCACACATTCACAAGTTGTGATTAATACAAGTCTTGTCAGAGGTGAAGGAAGGGTTTGGCAATGAGATAAAAATCTGTGCTGGGACTGAGGATTGAACCCCTTACCCCCAGCATAGAAGTCTGACACCTTACCCTTAAACCTCAAGGTCATAAAAAAAAAAAGTTTGGGCTCTACCAACTAAGCCATCCAGGGACTACTCTAAACCCAAGATACATTATTCCATTAACCTTCCCAAGATTCCTGAGCCATGAATACATACCACAACTATAAAAGTTACTAGATTTGTCATCACATATTCATACATCAAGTCATTTTATCGACAGCTGTCACTTTCGATAGATATTATCAATGCTTATAAAATAATACCAACAAATAGTAATGTGTTCAATGTTGGCTGCAATAAGAGAAGATTTTACTATGTAAAAGACTCTTTTAATGAAAACTGGATCTTATGGATTAGTTTGTTGAAATTTTTAATAATGTTATCAACATAATGGGTTTTTCCTAGTTTCTACGGTGTAGTTTGATCTGTAAATGTTCATTGGCATTCTTTGGTACCAAAAAGGGTGGGGTCATAGTCAGCTTTGCCAGTAACATATTAATGTGCACCGGTAACTCTACCTATTTAAGGTTTGTTACCTGGTTCCAATGCCAAGTCACAGTAATTATTCATCCGGTTGTGATAGGGGCACACCCTTGCTCTGGAGTATATATCCTTCATTTCTGAGATTACTTGTTGCAACTGGAAAAAATATTTTTTAAATGAGTTTCTAGTTTATATTACAATAACAAACATACTACCAGCACAATTTCTACAATTTAAAATATACTAATAAGATTTTGAGAGTACATCAAACCTACTTTGCCATTTTTCAATATTTTTTTTACATCCATGACTGTTTCCAGCCTGTGGGCTGGGTCAGTTTTTTTATTCAAGCCATATATTTTCCACTACCGGCTGGATCCAGTCCCCAGCCATTAATTTATCAGTGTGAAAGGGTAAACCCATATTTCATCAATGATAAATTTTCGACTTTGCCAATGATAGTTGAAATAACAAATCTCCAATATATATTGATTCATTATTAATAAACAAATAATGTTGATGATGGGGAGTAATAAAGAGAAAAATAATGTACATATTATAAACATGCCAAAAAATAAAATTTAAGCCGATTTAGAATGTTGACTCTGAGCAAAGATGATTGGTTTGAATTCAAACAATTGAGTTAGGGTTATTCCCCTCCTCTACAGGGAATGCAATCGACTGCAGTTCCTTTGATTTTACACTTTTCATCCCGCTCCCTTGGATGTAGTTAGTTTAAGCTACACAGGAGTTTTAGTGTCAGAAAACAATGATTAAATACCTCATCAAACTCATTGTCTGGCAGACCTGCCCTGGTCTGTGTAACCAGCATATTGAGTTGTCGACGTGTCTGAGAATCTGGTAGTCGTGTCCATGTGAAAGAAGTTGCTCGACGCCATGACAGCCGGTCTAGTTTGCTCTCTAGAGCCTGCTCTTCTAGCTGAATAGAGGGAACCTGAATTAACGCTTCCCTAACTATGTGTGATTCAACTCACTCGCAATCCTCACTTTGCTTGCCTTCAAGTGGTTTATGAATAAATTCACAAAATTCATATATATATCAATGCAAGTTAAAGATAGATAAATTTACTGGACGTGTTGAAATGCTTTAACTTATGTCTCAATAGACAACACAAGCACATTGATAAGCATGCGTGCTTTACTACAAGGCCACTATATAACAACATGGACTGACTGTAAAAATATTTGCATGTGAGGAATAAAGGTAATTATTCAATTTGTATCATTTTAAATAAACCTTTTTTAGTCAATCAGGGATTTCTCAACAAATACAACTGGCTAATTTTACTTGGATTTTTAAGACAAATTTATGAATTATAAATACTTTATCCCAAATAATGAGTTTATATATAACTGCTGCCTGTTTGGGTTATACACTTATCTACTAACTATGCCAGTGGTTTTAGGGATTAGGAAGATTATATTTAGAAGTGTACCTGCATTTTCATGGATGAAGCATGTGAAACCATATTTGGGAAACCACCTTCAGTATCGGTACATCCAACCGAGATTCGAAACTCAATCTCCTTGTCATCGACAATCTAGTATACTGTGAGAGTAGCACGTTAGACCACGCTTCCATCAAATCGGGTGAGTCACGTATATCTTTTATTGTTTGAAATATAGCAGCACTCTTGCTTCAAATATTAACGAACCTTTTAATTTTCTAGCTGTTTAATATACACAATGTGTATATGCATGAATTTAAAAATAGACACATAATATTGTTTAAAACTAGCGCATTCAGAAATATCCTTGGTGACTCATTTATATTATTACAATTTTAAGGTGTGTAAACACTAAGGTTGTAATAACCAAGTCAACACATTCAACAGTCGTTGAATAAAATAAAACGACAAGCCAGTCTAGTGTCTGAATTTTTTTTATCTCACCACGTGTTACTACCTGTTCAGGTTATTTGCATATATGATAATTACTCTAATGTGGTAGGGATGAGGAAGGAAGTATTCTACAGGTAATCTATCCATATTTTTGTGAAAGGAGAGTGGAAAACCATTTTAAAGAAAATCACCCTCAGTAGACTCGACCAGGATTCAAACTCTGATCTCCCCCTCAGTAGCAGGCCAATCTAACATGAGAGTGACGCCTTAGACCATTCGGCCACTGAAGTGGGTTGTTTGAATATTGTCTTTCTCACCATCCTTCTCTTGTTGGCATCGGTGATGTTAGTGCTGAAGTTCCACTGTGACTGCTTCACTCGGAAACACATTTCTGCAGCTTCTCGCTCATATTCACGGAGGAATTGTTGGGCCTCTCCCAAGTTCATGTTGGAGCCCTATGGGAACAATTGTTCACGACAACCTATTATGATCCATTTGGGAACTTCACTTTCTCTTGCACAAAGCATATGATATAATTCTATTAGTGACTAAATAATATTCCTGTTTCAACCAATTTTATCCTACTATAGAGCACGAGGGAAAGATAAAGAGAGTAAAAGCGCTGAGAAGTCCCTAATTTACCCAAAATTTTCAAGGTGAAATAGAAAAAAAAAACCTTGAAATTTAAATAAAATAAATGTAGGCTCACATGATGAATAACTTCCATGTTTGACAGGGTGCTGGGCAGTATTTAAATTGTGATTGTTTCACATGTATTTGTTTGTGCTATTTCTAGTATTTCAACGTGTACATAGAACTCTCCTTTATTTCAGACCCTGATCTAGAGAAGGAGCATGTAATTACACCAATCCCACACATTTGAAACAATTACACAGACAAAAAGGGAAGCAACCTCCGAACTGACAGAAGGTGGTGTGCTACAAGGTAAATACTGGGTAACAAACAAGGCAGTTGGAACAAACCAACAACAAAGTATCCATTCAACATGACATGAATTGTAGCTGCAGGTGCAGCAATATCAGGAAAAAACAACAAAGAAGAGCCACGCACACTTGCAAGATACTACCAGCAATATATGACATAGCAAGATCATCCCTAAGCTACACATCTTCAAACCATGGAACAGAACTAACAGTGTGTACATTGTGTTAATAATGCTATTACCTATTATTCTGTAAATAGGGGAGGAAAAGGAGAGCTGGGTATCTAGAGTTTTATTCTAAATGAGACCATTCAGCATTAATATGAAACTTGTTTTTTCAATTAAATTATTGTAGTTTAAAAATGACACTTAACCTGAAAATCAAACACATTTTTTATCCGTGTGTTCAAGTGTAATTTTTTAAACTTATTTGATGTAATTGAAAGATATCTCAAAAGACAGCTGTATCTGTAACACGAGTTAATTTCCCCCTACATTAATTTTGATTCTTGGTACACTTTTTATGATAGGTTTAAAGGTTTGTTCAATTTGTTTCTAACCATAACTAAACTGAAAAAAACCATATATTAGTTTAATTTAACTAACAGCTAATTGTACAAGAAAATAAAATTTGTAAATTGCAACAACTGTTAAAGTTTAAACAAAAAGATATGCTTCGTTAAATCATTTAGAACAAGGGTTTTATAGCCTTTGTGTGACAATTCATAAATAAACCTGTAATAGTAATATCGGTGAATGAGGATATCCTGAATTAATGCACTTGAAATAGATGTATACGTATTTGTGAATGTATGTTTATAGGCGACACTGTTTGCACAGGTCTGTCATAGTTGGCTGCACACAGAGATGGTTGGGTGTTTCCCGTCTTACCATGGCCACAGATTAGTTACACCACACTTGTGTGTTCAGCACTACAAAAGTTTCCTTCTCGCTCATCACATATTATACCACACTAACATGTATAGTAATACTACAATCATCTCAACACAAATAAATATAATTTTTTTAAATATTAGTAACATGAAAACTTAACCTTTATTTACAGAAATATTAAAATTCGTCTATTTAGGTAGTGTCTGATGGATAAACACTGTTCTAAGACATTAATGTAAGTATGATTTATTATAATATAAAACACATTATATTTCTGTTTGAATCTCGAGAAGATTTTTGTGAAGGCCAGTTAAAAGCTAGTTAATTTATAATGAGTGAATTCCAGAGGGCAGACAAATTAGATAGGCCAGAGTTTCATTACTACTCAAAATAATAGTCTTAAGAAAAAATAATGTTAGAATAGTTTCAATATGAAAGAGCATCTTTCTTAGGAGCCCAACAAGAGATTGAGCATATTTATTTTTTTACTTTAGAAGAACTAATTGTTTCTTTTAATTAGTTAGAAGTGTTCTTTTTAAAATAATTTATTTATTTATAACAAAGTAATATATATTTTGAAATTTAAGTCTTATATAAACCGGTAAGTTTATAATAATTATATGTTTTAGAATGTTTGGTAATGTATCTGCCCTACATGTTATTTTAAGCAAAGTGAGTGGTTAACAGTAGACTTCAGTGATGTAATTCTGTTCCTCAGTCATGTGTTACTAATACCTACTGGTACTCAAGCATGACTTGTACACACACGAGTGATTTTAAACAGAGGAATGTTTAGCCACCGCTTTGATACATGCTAACTGTTCCTTTTCACAACAATACATTTAGATACAAACACACTTTCACAGTTAATGCCATTTAGAGCAAATTTATGTTCGCATATCAAAGTGGGTGGATGTAGAACTATCATACGGAAAATAATTTAGAGAACTAATAATTCCAAGAGTGATATTGTCTACAGTGAGTTGATATATAACAATAAGTTTGCTATGTTTTAATATTTAGAATTTTTCCTAGCCTACAGTAGTTAGGGGGCTATGTTGCCATAAAAAATTCCTTCAGAAAGCTTCTAGGTGTGTTTAAAATCTAGAATTTGTTTTAGCCTCTGGCAGTTAGGGAAGGGGGGGGTTACCATAAAAAACACTTCAGAGAGCTTTTAGAGGTGTTTAATATGTATAATTTTTTCTATCCTCTGGTGATTGAGGGGTGTGCCCATCAACCTCCCCCCCCCCACCTCCCCTGAAATTATTGGCTGGCTACGGCCTTTTGACTAAAACCCAGGACCTTTGGCTTAGCATGCCAATGTTCTAACACTGAGTTATACACGATATGCTACAAACTTAGAATCCTTCTTCACTCATTGAATGCACGAGTACTGCTGTTGATAATTTTGAATGAAAACCACTTTAGAGAATGTTGAAATGAACAATTCCATATTATATTACTTGTAAGATGTCTGCACTGCTGTTGAAAAGATTTAACAGTGTTCATAGCCATTCAATTTTCATAAATTAACCATAAAAGTAAATTAAAATGTGTCTAGTTTTTGATTGTATTTTTTTTTAGTAAAAGAAAAAAAAATCTTGGACCTTAATTCTAAATTTTAGTTTATAAAGCCAAATTGATCTCTTTTATTTAAACTAAGAAATCTTTGAAAACAATTATTATGCTTTTCATTTACTGTATTTCAAAACTACAGGATCAAATATCTCTGTAATTAATTATTAATTTAAATATTTCAATTTATTTTATGAAAATAATCAAGCCTTTGTTAGGCTTTAATTTACACCCTTAATGACGTCTCTTTAAAAAACTGGAATAAAAATACTATGTAGTTAAAATATATAGCTAAACAAAATATAGTACCTATCGATTTTAAATGATGTTAGCACCTAGATATATTAATTCCTCTTTGATATAAAAAATATTCATAGTTAGGTAAACATGATTGAAAAAAAAAGAGCTTCAGACAAAATTATTTACCCGAATTTAAATAAATCGGGATTAATTGATGTATATTTAGGATCGGTGATTTTGATTTATATGACATCTTTATTAAATATTTATATTGAATTTCATCAGCAAGGTAAACAAGAAACATACTAAAAAAGTTTTGATACCTTTACAAATAAGTTAATAGATCATAATCATAGTAATTGGCAATAAAATGTTAAAAGCTTAAGATTGAAAAATCCAAACCATAATTACTGATTGTATTAATTAAAATTGAGAAATGCGTGTCTGACTGAAAATTTGATAAGTACACATTCAAAATTTTAAATAGTTATTTAGCTGGATAAAACTTAAATTATGTCGAGGATAGGTAAGGAATGCTGATAGAAATAGTTTATTTAACATTGTCCATAGCTGATTCCTATTCACATCTCATGTATATTCCATTCACCGTAGGAATTGACTTCTGAAAGGCCATTTCCCTACCATAAATCTACTATATAGTAGGATATTGGTAGGAAAAAAGACCTTTCAGAGAGTAATTCCTACAGTGAATGGAATATATATTTAATCTGCACACTATTTAAGTTATATTGAATCAACAAAAGATTGATGTCACTTGGTTTAGTATAAAGTAGCTATAATCCACCCCATTCAATTTATTTGGCAGAGAGAGAAGGTGTAACAGGGAGATCATTCAGCAATCCAATGAAACTTCTGTGGTATCAAGGAAAGGCAGGTATTGAGGCTGGGAAAGGAATAGCTTATAGTCAATCATCATTGTTTTGTTCTAATCCAAATAATCACTCATAAGCAATATATATTAATAACTGGTTAACTTTGACTAAATATTGTCCAACATTTAATATTAAACGTTATATTGCAGATCTGGATTTATTTATGATACCAACTATGAGGGCAAATTAAACTATATTTAATTATATCATTAAAAAAAGTGAATCCATAATAAATATAAATATATATGTATATATTAATAAAGCTATCCTTACCTCGATATATCTAGGGTCTTGATAGCCTGTGCGAACATTTTCAATCAATAAAACTAACACACAAACACATACAACCCTTTTCATGTTCTGCCAAACCAACTAGCAGTACAGAGGAAGTTTCTTGAAGCACACCACAATGTTGACTAACAGGAGTCACCCAGGATTGCACTTGAAGATGACAAAACTGTGCGCTACACTGAACATCTGGTCATACTATCTTCTGCACATATGTAAGCTGGAGAGGGAGAACTTGTCAAATTAAGTTGGACAAATCAAAACTAATTAAATATAAAACAGTTTTAACACCGAGACAATTATTTACTGTAAATGTACTACCATTTACAAAATATTATGTTTCACAGGAGGGCTATACAAATAGAACATTTCCTGGCTAGAAAATGTTTTCTTATGAATTAAATTTTGTTTAGTCCTTAATACTTAAAAGAAGAGGTGAAATGTGTTTCTTTTAACATTATTTTGCTCACTTCACATAACCCACAAAAACTAGTATAAATCGATATTACAATTTGTAGAGTAAACTATCATGGGTGCCCATAGACAGATTATAAGGGGGGGCTTCAACACCCCTTGTCACTCTGAATTATTTACCTTATTTTTTATGAAAAAATAAAATTATGTATTTGGGATTCGACTGAAATCTACTGTTAACAACTTTGAATCATCAATATCAGCTTTAAAAGAGATACAAATGATAATATGCAACACCCCCGGCAAATGGGACTCCAATCTGCCCCCCCATTTGAAAAACTCACATAGGCAGCCTTGGTAGCTATACCTCGCTGTTATCAGTCTGTGTACAGGGAATAGATTACACTAAGTACTAAGCCCAACTTACAGAGGATATTTAATTTTGCGATAAAATTAATACGGTCCACTGTGACCATCCACAGCTTACACCAATAGAAAAGCACGGGATAAAGAAAGTGAATTTTAAGTATATACATCAGGGTTATCCTGGATATGAAATGTATAACCTAAAGCGTAAATAACAATATGGAAAAAAACCTTTCATAATACTTGACCAGGATTTGAAAAGAATCATAAATCTATGGGTGAGGGTAAAGTACTAAAGTCCCAACGCTGTACCTGATTCGCATGGTTCTTCAAGCACAAGTATTTACACTTCATTGATCCTAAAAGTTAGCAGTCTTACCTTGCCAGATTTGTGTTATGAGTCTACCTTATAAGCTAAACCATAATGGAACAATATAAGGTAAACCTGTGACCTTATAGGTTAACCAAGGGTACAAGATGGGGATCTGTGTTCTGTACAACCCACAGATATAAGAAAGGAAATAATCATTTAAAATTGTATTCAACTGCTAATATACATTGAAACAAAACAATATTAATTAATTATACTAGTAAAATATTTTATGACTGTTTCAAAATATAGGCTGGACCTGGTTTGTGTATTCCATATTTAAATTCTAAACAAAATAATTACTGGCCTCAATGGCTGCATTTGTCACTGTGCAATAGATTAACTGCTGAATACAGGAAACCAGGGTTCAAATCCCGGTCAGGTGTACTAAGGCTTGTTTATCCCCGATTGGTTTTCCACTCTAACTCCATGCAAATAGGTTTGTACTTACTCAAAAATTCAACCCTCCTCATTCTTAACACATTAACGTAATTAGTACATATGTGTAGAGCCCAAACTAGTAGCTAAGTGAAGACTAAAACAATTTCAAGAAAGTATTATCACATCAGTTGAAAGAGATGCTAATAAATTTAAAGTGAATATATTTAAGATAAATCTAATTTTTTACATAGGTTCAGTTTTAAACTCTTTTAAAATAGGAAAAATTATACTTGAAAGGGGTCACCTTTCTTAATACCAGTTTATAATTTTTTAGTAAGAATAATTAGGTCAAAATAGTTTAAGATAGGTGTGTAGGAGATACATTTTAAATAATTAAAGTGTGTAGTAATCTCTGTTAAAAGTTGAAGGTCAATGTTTTTCAGAGAGACAGTAGTGCTGATTGGCAATGCGTGAAGAATGAGGGGGGGGCACGCAAGCAAAGAGACAGGCAGCAGGGCGAGGCAAAGAAGTCACGGCCAGTGAGCAACTAAGCCCTTCCTCTACGCGGCAATTCTTGGTCTGTCTCTAGTAGGAACTCGGCCAGCTTAGTTCCTCTCAAGAGATTAGGAAACTTCACTGTTCCAAACTTTAATCAAGGCTGTTTTTATCTTTAGTTGTTTGTAAAGATGGTAAGGCAGGAAATATGTGCTGGTGATGAAAGTAGGATTTAAATGATAGACTCCTTATAAATTATTTTTAATAGTGAGAGGATTAAGTGAGTGGTTAGCACGTCTTATTCCGATCCACTAGGGTTCATATACTAGTGGTGGTTTTATCAAAATGAGACTTTGCATTCTATTGCAAGACAAATACTAGTGCAGTTTCAAATGCATTCTACTCACAAATTGTATTTATGGTTTGATACTAGATATAATTTAAGACATTTTAAGAACTAACTAAAGATCAAATAGCAGTGATTAGGTTTTTAAATTATCTGTACGCTCATTAACATCTATTAACAAAATTGTTGTTGTTCAAGGCACACTTTCAGTACTCAAAGTATTTGTAAAAGTCTTTATTAAAAAACGAATTCCATGTATTTGAAAAAAAAGGAATGTTTACTTAAGTTTTTTTATTTTAAATAATAATAATAATAATAATAATAATAATAATAATAGGACTCAATTTGCATGTCTGGTTACTAAGCTAATGGTCCCGAGTTCGATCCCCGGCATGGCCGGAAGATTTATCGTTAATGATATATGGGTTTACTCTTTTACATTGATAAATTAACAGCTGGGGACTGGATGTTGTGACTGTCCTAGTCTTACGTTAGATTATAAGATATATGAAACTACGACAGGCCTAGCTGGAAATAATAATTAATGTAAAACACATCATTATAATAAGAAGATATGAGTAACAAATATTTAAGCAAAAACTGTTGTATGTTATTCACACTTAGAAAAAAAGAGTGGTTTTATCTATAAAAAAAATCTGCTCGGAATAGTTTTCATAATTTAAGAGAGATTATAATGCACATATAAAATTTGGAAACCTTTACACCAAACCAAAATGGAGAAAAATAAAACATATACATACAAGAACATAGAAACAAACATAATGGAAAATACAAATTTGTTTTACTAATGCAAACAATTTGGAAGAAAACTAAAATAATATAAACTATAATACTTGCAAGATTATACAATTTAATTTAAGCTGCTGTGTGATCTTTTGTACCGATTACTAACAGTTTAGCTTGCATTAATCTGCAATAAAGAAGAGCCTTATTATTTATGATGGTGGTGTTATAACAATTAATCACACACGCCACAATACATAAGAGGTCTAAGGTGTTAGAATTAAATTGCAATTGATCACAGTTGAAAAGACTAGCATTTCAGTAAGGTACACAAAGGGTGGTTTCACCACTACCTGTAAGTGTTAATGTAGGTGCACTTCCTGTAAATCTTTCTTAAACTTCATTCACGGTAGGAATTACTCTATGAAAGGTCTTTTTTCCTACCAATATCCTACGATATAATAGATTTCTGGTAGGAAAAAAGGTCTTTCAGAAAACAATTCCTACTGTGAACGGAATATACTTTACTTATTTGTTAATGAGCCTTGTGCAGAATATGCTAACTAAAAATTAATAATCACAGGATTAGGTTATAAATGAAATATCAACAACTAGTGTCAAGTACAGGTTGTTTCTATCACTCTTGACCCCTGCTTTCAAACACATAGAAAAAAATTGATGTATGAGAAGCATTCAGGGCCGAGAACGAGTGAGATATTCTGTAGAATAGAACCTACACCTGTGGACGGGGTTCAACCTAAGCTGGATGATCACAGGTTTATAGTACACAAAGGGGTTTTCTAGCCTATTTTAAATGTCAGTGTATATTATATTGATTGTCCTCCTCAATCATAACAACTTAGTTTACGTTATTGATGGGTAGAGGTGTGGTCATCATTATGAAGAAAGGGAGATTCGAATTAGATAGATTAATCTTACCTTGTACATTAGCTCTAGCCAATGGTTTAGGAAATATTATCTAAATAAATTTTGTGAATAGGAAAGGACAGAGTTTATAATGGCACTCTCAACAAAAGATATAATAGCTCTTCTCTTTCCATTTTAACACTAGATATAAACTAAATTACCAAATAAAAATTATAAATACACAGAGTACACAAACCATTGTTCCATTGTCAAAACTAAAGGTATCTATCACATTTTTTTTTAGAAAGGCAGTGGCTTTTAACGTTCAAAGAGGGAATCCATTCAAAATACCATTTTGTTACACAAATACTAGTATTTAAAAATATACTGGTTGTATTACTCACTTTTAATATATTTCGTTTTTTGTAAGTGAAGTAATTTTTACTGTAAGCTTATTTAATTATTGAGCTATATTAATCTATATTTGATTTGAATATATGACTAAATTATTATTATTATTTAGCACCGCGTCTTACTACCCGTTCGGGTTATACACTTTTAAGTACTAATTACGCTAATGGATTAGGAATTGGGAAGGTTGAATTAGAGGAAGTGAACCCGCATTTGCGTGAAGGGGGTTAGTGGAAAACCATTTAGGGAAAAACCACCCCCAGTTCACCCGACCGAGATTCGAACCTCGATCTCCCCGTCCTCAGCAGTCGAGCTCAACACGACAAGCGTGTTAGCCAACTACGCCACCGAGGCGGGTGATGACTAAATTAAATTTGTCACTTTGGGTTATGTATTTTCTCAGGAATCTATAGTTTAAATTGGTTAATGTTTTAGCCGAAATATAAGAGAAAGATGTTTCATGCCTTCCTAGTAATCTTCTTGAGTACTTGCCAGTATCTCACCTGTTCCTCTACAATTGCTCAATCCACACCCCCTCCCCCCCTCCTCTTTCCATAATCGCATGACAACAACTTGTTGAAACTAGTTTCTTCTTGAGATTATAAGTAGTACCCCTGGATTAGGGGAGGGAATCTAAAGGTAGTTATGACAATTAGAAAAAACTGCTACAAAGTATAGTTAGACTCAATAGAAGGAATGATAGAGAAAAATAATGTTTTCTCCTTGTTTGCTATTAATTTCTCTTAATTGTCCAGTAGAAGGTTTGGGGAGACTTTAATAAGTCTCAGTCTACCTTGACGCTACACCTCTGTTGATAAGATTGTGTCACACATGTACTTTTTAGTGTTTTATCTAAACAATTTTACTCCTGTAGCACTAAGATAATTCAGTTTGAAATTTTATTCCAATTAACTTCATAATGAATGAAAATTAAATCAAGTTATTAATTCATCAGTTTTCCAGCATCGAGTTATACCTTTACTGTCAAAAAACATTAGCTTTTTCTCTGTGGTTGAATGCTATGCGTTTAGTTCCAATAACGATTAACAGAAACAATCAAGAACTAAAATAAATGTGTTTAAGTTAGGTTAAATTGCTGGTTTTATTTTATCAGAACATATTGCTACCTGTTCTGGTTATACACTTATGTACTAATTACGCAAATGGTTTTAGGGATTAAAAAGGGTTGTATTTAGTTATGTACCCACATTTGCATAGAGTGAAAATAAATTTTAGGAAAAAACAACCCTTAGTACACCTGACCGAGATTTGAACCTCTATCTCCCCGTCATCGGCGGTCTAGTCTGCTCCGAGAGTAGCACTTTAGAGCATGTGGCCCCCGAAACAGGTTAAATTACTTGTTAAATACCTGTATTATCTAGGTTTTGGTGTAAACTTCTTCTCGTCTAAAGAAGTGCTTAAGAAAAGAAATTACTGTCACCAAAAGATAATGCCAGTGTATGTGTATGTGTATGTGTATGTGTGTGCGTGTGAACAGTAAGAAAAGAGATGGCAAGGTGACCGCAGTTGTCAAGTATCCTGGATGTGCAGCCAGCCGGCACTAAGGACACCGTCACTTGCTGGAACTTATAATTTTAAAACACGTGCCAAAATAATTCCCTGTGCAGTTTTAATTAGTACACACTAACACTGGTAAAGAAAGCAGAAATATGGCAATACCTTGTAGCTCAGTACAATTACTATGATCAAGAATGATTAATACACTAAAAATTCTTGAAATTATATTTAAGATGCATCATTAGGTATGTGAAATAAGGGGTCAACCCCCTCCATTTCACACACATTTTGGGTATGTTTCCTTTAAAACCTACCTACTTCATCTCTACCTCGTTGGTGTCAATATCAAGACAGCCCGAATAGATATTAAGAAACTGTGTGCAAAAAAAACCCTTTAAGAACAGTTAATGTTTTATCTTAATGAATAACACATTTCAAATTTAATGTTATAATATAGTGCAAATTGTAACACAACATTAATTATTATAAAAATGCTTCTAGGGGAATATACTTTTACAAAGGAGTTTACTATTAAAAAACAATACAAAATTGCTCTTTGTAATACTTTATTGATCAAAAGAAATATATATTTGAATAACTTATCATAGTAAAATAAAATTGAAACTTTGCTATTTACAAATGTTGGATTTATTTTAACGCTTTTCAATTTAATGAGTCCTTTCAGACGGTGAGACTCTTGAGGAGCGACAGCTCTCATACTAGCTGCAACAATTGACATGTGCCAATGTGCATCATAGTGATTACCACTATGTTAATATTATTTTCTCTTCATTTGGACAAGGAATAAGTAGCCCTACTGTTGTAACTATAGGGATGAAGACTGGTAAAGAGAAATCTTTAGTGATTCATAAAATCTTTGCCGACATTTTTATACACTAAATAGTAAATAGCCTATTTAAATTTATTTGCAAAAATTTATATTTATTGTTTAGATATATATGATTTTCCAGGAAAATGTGGGTGGTACATTTATTCTTATCCAATTATTTCTTTTTCACTTTTATGTTCATTTCTCCATGCAATACAAAATACATTTAATTGGAGCTGGAGCATTTATTCTTAATTGTGCCTGCAAGCTCACCATATGCCTGCCAAGTCCCAAACTTTTGTTCAAATGTAGATCTACTGTTGTCACATGTCTTGAAATGCGAGCTTGTTGCAAGCTGTTGTTTTTTCCTAAGCACCGCGTATTACCACCTGCTCATTCGGGTTATATGCTCAAACTGTTTTAATGAAGGCATAATATTGTCAAATAAAGCAAGATAAGGGAAGGGTTGTAACAACAGTTAAGGATCTTCTTCAAGGTCACACTTTGGCATTTGTATTTAGCTAAATATGAGTTAAAGAAAGCAAATTCCAAACATTAAAAGAGTTTTAGTTTAATAGTGAAAGTAAATTTTGAAACTTACAAACAGTGTTAGTACAAAATAATACACGAAAAAATAAAACTCCATAAAAATGAACACACTAAGTGAAATATCACTTAAATTTAAACTATAAAATACTAACACAAATACACACAAAAATATTATAAATAGTTTTCAATTATTTCACCTTTCTAAGTCATAATCAAGAAGAAAGACACAATAACAAAATCTATCATGAAAAAAAAGAGTGAATGTTAGTCTATGAGCACAAGAGTGCACAAGAGAATTTTTTCGCTGAGGATTACTTACATTCAATATAAAATCATTCGATGTGAATAAGGTTTGTATTAGATTTTATATTTGTGGCAAAAGGTGAATAACATCAACAGCAGTTTTATTGACGAGTCCTCAAATCAATGTTTACTTAGTTATTACATATATTAATTGATGATAATAACGAATTAAAAATGACTATTGGATAAGATTTATGGACAATATATACTTTAATAATCTCACTTATACAGAATATTTTATGAGATTATTTTTAAGGAAATGCACGGAGAAGCAAAAACGACAGTGAGAATTTCCTCAATAACCACATCTTTGGGGAAAAGCCAAACAAATCCCAATTCTTAGGTTTGAAACTAAGCACGCTGGTAAAGCATGCTGGGGCTGGGCCAACCTTTCCAACAATTAGATAAATACTATAGTATAAGTATACTTTAGGAAAACTTGGTTGATTGAATGACTTAATGTTATCATAGAGTAAGTATGAATTAATAAATAAATAAAATAAATAATTAACACTTAAAGACACACATTTAGATAAAACATAGATTGTAATTAATTTATTTTAAACATGTTCACAGCAAATATTGCATTCAAAGCTTAAATAAGCTAATATTATTAACAGCATACTAGAGTTTTCCATCTCAAGCCAGTATAAGTAATAATAATAATAAATATAATAAATGGAATGTGATTTCAATGTAAAATTCAGCATTGTTTCTAGAATAACTTCTTGAATTATGCCAATTAATCATATTTACTCATTGATTTAATAAATAAGCAAAATACTGCAAAGTATTCTTTAAAATAAAACTATGTTGATTTTGTACGTACTAAAGATATTTGTGAATAAATATAATACACACAGAATTTATATCTACTCGTACACCCTTTCTTGTTCAATTAACATTTAATTAATTAATCGAGTTGTTAACTATGAATATCCTAATTTATTTCAATATTGACAAATGCAAATGGTATGTTCTGAAGTTAGCACAAATTGTCATTTTGTAGTGAAACATTGAGTAAATCATTAAATCTGAACAAGTTAAGTCTGATGTTTCATCTTCAAACAAATGCCGGTTGATGAGGTAGCCGTGCCCTCAAAAACAGCCGGGTGAGCCCCATGGATAAGAACCACAGATTATCTCAAGCAAGAGAAGGATTTATATCAGCCAAAAGTCATTTTAACTAATAGCAAAGTTTTAAAAGTTATATATTTGTATATAAGATAATTTATTTTTACTTAATTTTACACAAATATACACCCCAACAAAATATTTAGCAAAAACACTACAACATATTGTGCTAACTTTTCTAAAGTGCAAAGTAATCACAAAATAAACAATTTTAAATTATGATAAAAATGCAAACATAAATTGTTTGTATTAACTATAGTTTTGAATAAAATAAGCATATACTACGACTATATGTCACTACTACCAATACAAACGAAATTTATGTTAATAGAGCAGTATTTAAAAACAATGATTTGTTTTATCACAGCCATTTAGCACGCTAAGATTTGGTAATTAGTACTAGGTGTACATTAACTAATGTGTTTTGGAGTTGGCTAAAATAATACATAGCTGTGAAGTAGATTTCTGGAATTTTTCATTTACAAATTTGTTAAGACATTCATTGCCATGCATGCAGAGACAAAGTTAGACTTTGAAATACAAAACATTGCTATCACAGGCACCTGATCAACAAGCTTTGGCCTTCTACCATGATAGACAAAAAGTTTATTGTTATTATCGCTATATCAGAGAATAGCAAATAAGTTAAATATATTTTTAAGTAGTTTTGAGAAAACCTTTATTCTTTTAACTTTTGAATGACAAATACAATAATGCAATGGTTTTAATCTTTTAAAGGAACATAAAATAAAAGTTATGCTACCACTTGTTGGTTAGCTTGAGTAAAAGTGATTATGGGAAAGTTAGTTACTATATTTATGATGGGATTTGGTGGATACTTTAAGTGCAGATGTTGGGTGTTTGAAAGACTAAAGGCTTTAAACAAATCCCCAGTACATAGTTACCTCCACAATGGAGAAACTATTTATATTTACGACGACACTACACCAAGACAAACCTTCTTATAAGTGATTTCAAACTCAAGGGGGTGCGAAGCAGGGATGAGGAGGCATGAAGCAATATTAAAAATCAGCTAAGAATTCAATACACTTTTTATTTCAATCCCTATTTCAAACTAATCAAGATATTTTCTTTCCTTGTAGTATTGGCAACCCTCCCTAGCAGTTGTAATAAATAAGGTGACTAACCAAAATCAAGACACTCACATATACGTGTTTATTTTCAAGCTTGCAAACCTTGGTTTTCCTCTCTACCCTCCATCTCAACTACCATTGCGGCCATGTACAACACCATTGATTTTCAACTCTGACTCTTATAAAAACTAAACAATGTTGTTGATTTGAAGTGGAAAGCAATTTTCGGTGAGCCCCATCAAATATCAAACCCAATATTCAAAAACTGATGAAAACCATCCAGTACCAACAATCACAATAATTGTCTGTCTTTTATTTTGGTACCATTATACTGGTGTTAGATTGATTTTTGTATTAAATAAAGATGTGATGGTAAACAAAACAATATTTTTTTTATAACTAAAGTATACCAAAAAATAGGGGAAGAGGGAAAGGGTCGTGTGAATTTGATGATCTTCTAAGGAGGGTGTCAACTGAAAAGGTTTGAGAGTTACTTTTATAACAATTATGGAACATTTTAAAAGCCAATCCTCAATTGAGTGAAAATTTATCACCATACTCCAGTCGATGCAGAAATAAATTATTCCACAGCAATCCTCACTAGCGATGGCTTACAGTTTTATGTAGTTGGATGGAGGGGGGGATTGTCAGGCTTGGAAAACCAAATATTGTGTGTGTGTGTATATATAAAAGGAACAAAACCATAGGATTCAATCCTAGAAAACCAGTCCTAGATCAAACACACTTAAAAATCAAAAGACTGGACCACACTCAACATGGAGCACCCAGTAAACTGAAGTTACAAAAAAAAAAAACTCTAACATAAGTTATAGGAGAATTTCAATCTTACCAAAATGGGAACCTAACAAGCAAAAAGCAACAAAAACCAACCATTCTAGTTCAAAAAGCATGAGCGCTGTTTAGGGAAGGATCCTTTATTTAATACTGAATTTTGTCTCTCAAGTGAACTGTGTTAAGTACAGTAAATAAAAAGAAAGGTTTGTGAAAACAGATGGAATATGTTAGAGCCCACAAGAATCAATTAAAAGTCCATTTTTAAGAGGTCTGCTTATCCAAATCAAGAAGCAAAAAACTAAGCGTTACAAAAAAAAAGTGATGAATGTATGTCGTCCAACAGTATCACTGGTTAAATTGATTAATTTTCAACAAGAATATGTTGAGCCATCAATGAAGGAAACTACAAAACAAACGAAACAAAGGTGACCCAAAGAGCTCAGTGGCAACAAGGTCAGACCACAAGAGCAGCCTTAAGCAAACCACCATCATCCATATCTGTCTACTTAAATATACGGAGGTAGCAATTACATTTTATAACATTTGTTCTTGTACAACCATTCTTATGTACAGTTTTAATAGGGAATTTTATTATATCACAAAATATGTAACACGAATGTGTATGTATGTGTGTTGTTTTTGGTATTTACAAAAGTAGTTAATTAAGGAAAGTATCAAAACTTGTTCTCGTCAGTTTAACACCCCTCAGGGTACACCTAGCACTTTGCAAACCCGACACTTCAAAAGTCAGCGTACTCTTACCACAACATAAATAGATGAGTTTAATATCCATTAGAGTTTTTGCTTAGCCTCGTTTAAAATCTATGGAAGACACAATTATACATAGTTTTTAGCATGAGATTCTTTAATGATGAGTAAAATTAAACTTTATGAGCCATTATTTTCTAAATAGAACAATAATGGTCAGTACATTCTATTTCCTAACAAAGCACTGTAGAATGAATACTTAGGGCAGGTAGAAATACTCAGCACAATATTACTCTAAATTATTAATAAGTTTGGTATTCAAATGTTATTGGTTAGGTAACTATCAACAAGATTAAACTCAAGTAAAGAAGTAATAGAATAAAGTCTTTGTTTCAAGTACTTCCCCTGTCTCTAACTAACAACAGTTGTTTCCCACACTAGTTTGATGAGCACTTCATTTTATTTCATTCATATTCATTTATTACAGTTATTACATCTATCTTATTATAACATATGTTGTTTGTTAATGTTGTGTCCAGCCAAAATTATTATAGACATTAATTTATTAACTTAGCAGATTTAATAGGGAAAATATTTGTTTTTTCAAATTTAAATTTAACTATTACCATCCAAAGCTTTTTCTACCTAGTTTAAAAAAAAAATTGCTTGTGATTATTTAGTTCAAAATCATTTGAAAGGGCATCTTATACATATCCTATATTTGTTGGTACATCTGTGGTGTAAGATAAAATGATTAACATCTTGAGGTAATCAAAGAAGTGGGCTGTATGGTGTCATCCTAAGCTTTTTATATGGTTGAGTGAAGTTAGAAAATGTTTAAATAAATGTCTTAATCTAAAAATGTTTGTTTACAAATTTTCCAAAATTGTTATAAACATTAAGTTTAATATAGATGGCATAAATGAAGTTATTGGAGCTTGCAAAAAAATCGGAGAGAAAAAAATATTCAAAAAGTCTTAAAAAGCAGAAATGATTATAATCATTATACCTTTTACAGTTTGTTTATCTTCATTTGTGCTATAGCAAAATTTAAAAATTGTTCAAATAGGTTTGTAACTACTTTTTTAAGTTATCTAAAATAAATTAAGCATTTTTTCTTTAACTTTGCAAATGTGTACCAATTTAATCTATTGCTAATATTATTATTATTTTCAATAATCTTACATTTTATATTTTTTAATAGAATAAACTATGGAATTATGAGCAAATTTCATCAATATATATTCTAAGGCAATATTAATAGTAAGAATCCAAAAACAAAATTATGTCTAGCACACAGCAATTATCATCAAAGAAAATGCAAAAATCAAGAATGAATGACTAAATCAATAAATAAACAAGTAAAGGGTTTTGAAAAAATATAAATGATCAAGAATGGCAACAATTCCAAACTATTGACGTCTTTACATTATTCTGAAAGTCTCATCTACTGTTGTATAGTTTAAAATAACATGATATCACCAGGTATGCTCCAATAAATCTTAGCCCTAATTGAGGCATAAATACAACAATTTCAAAGAGTCGTGGTCGATTACTTAACTCGCCACTCTCTAAACCAATGAGAGACTCGCTGCAAACATGCTCATTAAAAGGGTTAACCAAATCACTATAATCTCGCTCGGTTAGACAAAATTGAATATAATTAGTGCTCTCTTTCTCTCTCATTTCTTGAATTGTCTTAGGAAACTTCCTTAGAAAATTATGGATTATGTAGCAAGGACTTACCAGAATATGTTTGCATAGATTATATAGGTGTAAATGGAGGATGCCAAATGTTTACCATGCTACACATTGAACCACAATACCCAAACACACACATTTATAAACACATATGCGTCCAACTTGGGTTAAAGCACTTGGCATGGTAAATTGTACAACCATGAAATATGATGCAACCTCAAAGTCGGATAGTTGATTGACAGTATGTTCTTCTGATGAGTGGAATGAGACCTGATAATTCCTTGAGAAATAATAACCAGATGATAAAGACCTTTTCTTCATAGATGTGTCTATAAAGAAAAACAAAGCAAGGGAAAGGAACACAGTTAATGATAGTTAAAAAAGAATATGAAACAAATACACCCCCATTAGTCAAAGCAAAAAACTTTTATTTCAGGCTTTGTGGCGATAAGAATGAACACTTTGTTTACCTGAAAGCCTACATTGCTGATTTCCACTATGGTGTGACTTATCTATTAGGGCCATAGTGGAGTCCGTCATGGTTAAAGTGTAAGCTTTCACTATAACCAGAATGTACATGTTAATCCCAAAAAACTACTTTATAAAGGGGGCATTTTTAAATAGTATAACTTATTTAATAAAAGTAAATAAAGTCAGAAATAAAAGACTTCAAACTAAGATGTGTGAAATAATATTCACAACAATAATATAACCAAACTAAATTTTGTAGCGTTATTATTATTATTATTATTGTTATTAGAACCACATCTTACTACCCGTTTAGGTTATACACACGCTAATGTGTAATGGTTAGGGTGATTGTGAGATGAAATGGAGGACCTACAGTTTTAACGTGGGATCCGAACCACGGTGGAGGCCTGGCATTCCACACATTCATAAGTTGTGATTAATACACGTGTTGTTAGAGGTGAAGGAATGGTTTGACAATCAGATAAATCTGTGAGGATTGAACCCCAGTTTGTATAGTGATTAAAACATTTAAACAATAATATATTTTACATTAAATAACATAGAAATTTTGATAGTAAAATCATTTTAGAGATAACCAAAGAACTAAATTTCCCCCAAATTAATAGAAAGCATTTCAATATATGAGTTTGCCACAAAACCACAAAATAATATTACAAGCCAGTAAACTACTAGGATGTTGAAATAACTAAAGGATCAACAGTAGCAACCAATTTAAAAGAGGTATTTAAATTTGGAAAATTGAATATGAAAATTGCTTTTAAAATTGATTGCTACCATCAAAGCAGGGAATGCAAAGAGTTAGCAGCCTTTCGATAGTAAAACTGTAGAATGTTCTAAGAGTGCAAATGATTCTATAAATCAAGGTATAAAGCGAGTAGCTGAAGAAGAGCAAGACATATTTTTCTTCACTTGAAGACTTTTCTTCTTCAAAGTTAGACCCTCCTATGTAGTTACAAATATAATAATCTATTTTTTAAATTTAAATTGAATCCAAAATCATGACACTCATCAATTCGAGGCGGATAAAATGCAATGTGTAATCCGCACACCTTCACCAAATGTTCAATGGGTCATGTTCCTTTAATTCCTTGGTCTTGTTTAATTCTATTTGATAGAAATAATTTAAACATAAACTTTAATGAATACATTACAAATAGAATACTAATCCACCATTTAGTCTTTAACTTACAGTACGTAAGCATTCATAGCCATTTAAATATTTTAAAATAACTGGATATCTGGAATAGCTCATATTTAAGATAATTTATATTGTATAGAAACAGAATGGTAATAACAATTGGTGTTAAACAGTTAATGAGACTAAATTACTACACCTATTATCGCCTCTGGGGTAACTGCAGGTCTTACGGAGAAAATATTTATCTTCGCTCTTTCTCAGGTAAATTTTGCCAAATCTACTCACTTTCAGGTGAGAGATAATGAAAATTCTGTTTGCCAATAATAACCAACCAGTTCTCTCAGAGATGATATTCTGTGTATAGTTAAGCTTAATGTCATATTAAAAACAAATAATTTGTCTAAAAGTCAACAAATACATTTACAAAAGCAAAAAACAAACACAGGTAAAAACCTATTTTTTTAAAACTTTTGTGTCATTTATAGAGCATTTGATTAATTCAGATAAAATTTGCTTGGAAAATTTTTTTTAGACATTTAAATCGATGCTGAGATTCGTTCATAACTTATTGTACCACCATAATTTATATTTTTTTAAATAACTTTTAATCTCACTAAAACTAGTCGATAGCAATTTAGCTTATTTTTATTCAAATAAAAACCACTTTTAAAAATCTTACTTTAATAACTATATAGTAACTTTATTATACCCACTGATCCTTATTTAATTTTAATCATTTATCATAGTGAATTTTTAGAGTAATAGTAAGTATACTTTTCCTTTTATGAAAAAAGAATACTTGCACAAATTAAGAATAATGTGTAACTGTGAAAGCGATTAGAAGTTGGAGGTGTGCATGAATAAATAAAGAGAGAAGATTTTTTTTTAAATAGGCCTAACCTAACCATCCTTTCAGAATGACTTCCTTTCCTACCAATTACATTTTTCCCCCCCCCCCCTTCTTTCTTGGACATAATAACTTGGTTACACTTACAATGTAGCACACCCCAGGATGATGCCCGCCTGACAATGTAACATACAGTAGCCCCATGGCTTCTTTGGTGCCGACTGACAGCTAAAAGCTTTGAAAAGCTACCAGACCAAATTATGTATCCCTACGCTGAACCATATGATCTGCAAAAACATGTGTTTAGCAGCTGTCACTTCTGACGGTCAAAATTTAGGTGTATTCCTAAATGTTGACTGTCAAAAGTCAGCTGTGAGCTGTCAGTCGGCACCAAAGAAGACATGAGGCTACTGTATTTATAGCACTAACATTTAAGAAGACAGTGTGAAAATATCAAAAAAGTAAACTGTGAAGAGCAAATGCTTTACAAAAATAAAATTTATTCCAGATACTGGTGTTTGACAAAAATGTGTTTATTATAAAACTATCAATGTTTTGGTAAATGTTGAAAGGAATTTTACACACCTATTTAAATAATTTAACTATAAGTTTTCTAATACAATGTTTTTGGGATGATAATCTAAATTACCACCTTGATTACCATTTCAGATGATTGATTATTCTGTATTGGTCAAGATATTTCCGTATGTCCTAATAAAGATCTTTTGAAAGGGGCTTATTTAGGGACCATTTATGTATTACATAACACATTTTAGGCTTTTTTTTTACCCCACCTCCTTCCATATCAAGCTATGTAACACTTTGGCATCCCCCTTAAGTTCCGTAACACGTCCAGTTTCAACTAAAAAAAAGCACATTTTCCTCACGTCATTTTCAAATGGGCTGTTTTTTTTATAGTAGACTAGTTATTTGCATATCGGATCTTATCAGATGGAACTCCCACCCCCACCCCTCAAAGTGCATTATGCAGTACATGTATGGCCCCTTATTACTTGCTGCAACATTAAACTTGTGAAATTATTTGTATGATAATTTTCTATTTAACCATAATGCAAATACAAATTAACAGTCCCTCAGCTAGCTATATTAATAATCAGAACGACGATCAGATATGTGCTGCCGATATCTTTAATTTGTCTTATGTACATATTTATTTTAAGTGATCTAGAAAATTCACATAATTAGTACAATATAATATATAATTTAACAATATGTAATCAATTTAAACTATTATTTGAATAAATAGGAAAATAAAATATATGCCTGAAAGGGACTGACCAAAAGAGTGGTTAGTCAGGTAGGCAAAATGTTGAAAGAGGGGTTTAGTGAAAACAAATGGAACTGTATGGAATTATATTGTTTTTCAAAAGAAAAAAGGATTATTCAACAAAATAGATATTTATTAGAGATGGAGCAAATCTTCTATTCTGTGATACAAATCTCAAATTTGAATCTTTCCTTTGAGTTCTAAACCCCAAATTCTAATTTTGGGAAAAACTGTAAAAACAACAGGCTTACTAAATTAATTTTTAAGTTGCTATAGAAGATAAAAATACTAACTAATTTTAACACTTTTTGTAACAATATGCTCAGTTAAGTGAAAAATTAATGATCTGGCATTTGGTTGAGATTTTTCTTATAATTTTGTTGGGATGAACCATGAATAAGCAGCATAAGTGCTCTAAAAAAATATTCTAAAACAACATTAATTTTGAAAAGAAAAAGTTGAATCTTGAAATATTTAATTGAATTCTCAAAATAAACATTCCTAAGAACTCAAAGGTTTCATTCTTTCTATTTATGTTCCAATAAATAAATCAACATATATAAACTTAAAATTTATTTTGTACTATAATCTTAATTTTGTGGGTCCTGATTAGCCTTTCCTACTCAAGCCCGACCTCGCTAACAACGGGTGTACCTCAGGGCCTGAGCAACCTGGCGGAGGTCTGGTTGAGCCCTAGTGGAAGCAAGGCCAGGTGCAAACAATAGACTGGTCAGGGCCAAAACCAACAAATTTCAAACAAGGCCTAGCCAGTTGGCGCCAGTAAGATAAGTCATCGTCAGCACCCATAGCTTCAGTTAGGTAAGGTTACTACAAAAAGCAGGTTTACCTGAGGACCTTTATGCAGTAAACCCACTATTCAGGTGTAGGTCACAACAAACTTAGTAAGCTGGTGGCAGAAGAAAATAAAAACACTCAAGAAAATTAAGTTAAATGCGACTGGAAACAAAGATAACCATAAGCTGAGAATACGAACTCAATGTTGGCACACTTACTGTTGGATTGGAGCAGATTGTGGATGAGAGGAGACTGATGTTCTGAGAAAGAGTGTGAGTAAGTGGAGAGAGAGTAAGAGTGTGGAAGCTGAGGATTTCCCTCACATTGGATGGGAAATGACGAAGGGAGGAAAAATGGTGTAGGGGTGGTAGTGAAGTTAGGGTTGGAAGTGGAGATGGAGTGGATCAGTGATCAAATGAATATGGACAAAGGGACACAGATGGAATTGATGAAGGTGTATGCACCACAAGTTGGACACACCGTTGAAAAGAAGGGGAAAAACTGAGGGAGAATTAGAAAAGTACTTGGGAAAGGAAAGGCAAGTGTTGATGGGCAACCTTAACGATCAAGTTGGGAAAGAAAGAAATGAGGAAGTTAGAAGGTTAGCAGAAATATGTGCATGAAATGAAATGAAGGTGGCAAACAGTTGGTACAAGAAGAAAATAGGAAGCCGTAACATTACAAGATACAGTTGGAATGGGGAGCAAAAATCTACAAGAGATTACTTCCTTATGGACAAGGAATTAAAAAGGCAGACTATAATGTTAAGGTAATAGCAAGCAAGTCCCTAAATAGTGGCCACAAGTTGCTGGTGGCAGACATAGTGGGATGAGAATGTAGGAAAACAAGAGATAAGGAGGTGTGGAGGTTTAAACATGAAGAGGAAAGAGAACTGTATTTAAAAAAGTCAAGAAAATCAGTCGAAGAATGATATGCAAAGTATTGAGGCAGGATGGGAAAGGTTTAAGAAAAGTAAGATGGTAGTTGCAGAGGTGTGTGGAAGGACAAGTGATAAAGAGGAAGTGGAAGAAGACACCGTTATGAAATGATAGGATGAAGGAAAACAAAGAATTACGAAAGAGTTTTAAGAGTAGAAATTAGGAAAAAGAGGAAGAGTTTAGGGAGAAGAAATGAGTGAAGCATGTGATACAGGAAGAAAAAAAGGAATGGCTACCAAAATGGACAGAAATGTTGGAAAGAGATGTGGAAGGTGTTTATATATATGAGGGGGAAAAAAGACAGGTAGAATGCTGGATGAAAAAGGAATAACAATGAAGACAAGAAAAGAAGAAAATGAAACATGGAGGGAATATTTTGAGATGTTCAACCTGGAAGAGGGTGAAGCTGAAGAGCATGAAGAATTAAAATAATAGGAAGTGGGTCTCAGTGGAAAGAAGTGGAGGATGCATTACAGAGGATGAAATAACAAAATGCACCATGTGTGGATGAACAAGTTGTGGAAATGATAAGATAATAGCTACAAGACAAGCGCGAATACAATGGTTATACAAGGCTGTGAGTGTGATATGGAAGGAGAACAGGGTACCGGAAGACTGAAAGAAGGGAATATATTAGTGATTTTTTTTTTTGAAAAGTGACAAGAAGAGGTGTACAAATTATAGAGGAAACACTAATGTGCCAATGTATGAAAATTTACTAAAAAAGAGAATAAGAAAGAAAATGAAAGGAGGGTTGATAGAGAAACAACACAAATTTAGGGAACAGAGGTCTACAATATACTTGATCTTCACTTTAGGACAGCCGATGAAAATAAGAAGGTATCAATTTGGGAAGGATTTGATAAAATGGTATTTATTGAGGTGGAGAAGGCATATTATGATATTGTGTGTATAAATAAAGGTTGAAAAGCAAGTGAGAAGGCTAGAGAGGAAAGAGGAGTTATAATGAAAGTTAAGACTACCGACAAGAATAAAATGAGATATCTTAAGACAAATTTGACCCAAAAGATGACTATAATCTTAATTTAAAAATTAATAAATTGAAAATTATGTGGGTTCCGCACATAATAATCATCATCTTCTTCTTTCCAACCTTTGGCTGGGTCAGTTAGATAGTAAAATGCCTCCATTTTCCTCTAACCACCATTCTCCTCCTCTCACTAAGACACTTTCTGTTATATGCTCCTCCCATCTTTTTATTGGTTTCCCTTACAGTATTTTCACTATATGCTTCATCTCCATCATTCTCTTAGTATACTCTCCTTTACATCCTCATCAAATGACCGTGCCATATAAGCCTTAATTCCTCTATTATATCATGTACTCCCTGTACCCACACTCTTTCTCAGAGAAATTAATTCCTAATCATGTTCCTCTTTGTGAAAGCTAAGATGCTCCTCGCAAACCTCATTCCCATGGTCTCTACTTTTCTATTCTCGCTTACATTCAACACTCATGTTCCTGCTGCCTATGTGACAATGGGTACAAGGTATGCCCTATACAGCACTTCCTTACACTTCAAGGGCATTTGCAAATCTCCATGGCAGGTCTCTTAAACACTATAAATGAACTCACTGCTGTCCTCTGCTTACTAGATCCTCTCTACTTCCACCTTTCGCCTCAACCATGCTTTCAAGTAATTTTACATTGTGAATCTTTCTCATCTCTACTCCATAAAACTTAGCATTCCTAGGCCTTGACCTCTTACTTGTCGGCTTGACTCAATTTTTTTGTTTGAAATCCCCCCCCTTCATCACTGTCTTAATACAGCTCATGTTGTCCTCATACATACTCTTCACTCTCATGACCGCTCCTCTTTCCACTCCAGCATCCTCCATCACTTTCTAGAATTGATTTATATCCATATTATCATATGTCTTCCCCAAATTCATAAATACCACTACCAGGTCCTAGCCAAATTCATACCTTATTTCCATCAGCTATCCTATGGCGAGGATTAAGTCTATTTTAGACCTCTGTTTCTTAAATCTGGAATGTTCCTCTCTCAGCCTTCTTTTCAGTTTCCTTCTTATTCTCTTTTCCAATAGCTTTTCATATATTTTTGTATAGTAGCACATCATCATTAACAGCATTATTTCCCTTTAATTCGTACACCACTTCCTGTTTTTGTTCATGGAAATAGGCATTATAATTCACTTTTTCCAGTCCTTCGGTACTTTTTTACCCTTTCATATCACTCCAAACAACCTGTATAATCATTGTATTCCTGCTTCTCTTACAGATATCATTTCCACAGTTAGTTTCTCCATACCTGGTGCTTTTCCATATTTCGTCCTCTTTAATGCATCCTTCACCTCTTGCCGTGCGGGACCAACTCCTCTGCTTCACTCTCATCCCTTTCATTTTCCGGGTTAAACATCTTCTCAAAATATCTCTTTTATAGTTATTTTTCTTTTTTCAAACAAAACTAATGAAATCTCAAACAATGCAAAGTATTGTTGGTATCCTGTTAGAATATATATTTGACAATTAGGAATAATTCTGCAGAGAAAAAAAGACAATATATAACATAGGTGTATACGAGTTTGGGACAGTTCTAGAAACACACACAAGGATTCTATGAAAATGCTGCCCACAAACTATGTGAATGAGTCCTACATAATAAAATGTTTTAGCTTCAAACTTCTCTTGATATTCTTTCTTCTTTCTGGTGTAACTGTGTTGGAATTAAAACATCAGCATAATGAATTAACTGCATAAATTAAAACAACTATGACACTTTTTTTTTGTTGGCATCTTGAAGAAACACCTAGGTTTAAATAAAACTAAAAATAAAAAGTTTCTATCACGAATAAATCAAACATGTGATGAAGTAATTAAGAATAGTTACTTATTTTTCAAACTACATTCACTACAAACTCTAAGGCAGCACAACCACAACCACAACCACTTTCAAAATACAGTGACCACAACATACCCCTCCTGTGATTCTGGTCAAAGCTGTGTGTGCTTAGCAGAGCTACTGGACGAATGGGATAAAAAAGCAAAATATTGAGATGTTCAAGGTAGATTTATTCTTCCCAACACTTGACAGAAGTACACATACCACTCAGAATTGGACTGATTATCATTAACAAACATATACATGTATGTAAGCAGGAAAATACATTCAGACAAGATGTAATGAGTTTTGATTACATGTTCTACAGATGACCTTTGGGATCCATATATAGCTAGTTGATATACTCGACAACGAGGAAGAATTTACATTTTATAAACTTTAGAAACTAAAAAGTCTGTTTTTTTACGAGTAATATGTAATGTGAATTAGTCAAGCTAATGCACCCAAAAGTAAATGGTCATAAATAATTGCATTTAGTCAAAAATGATGGTAGCTAGCTCAAATTTAACAACCCTTAATGATTTTCTTTAATCTCAAGCACCCATATGTTCAATTGTCCCCCAAAAACATTTATTTTGAAATAGAAAGTTATCGTTTTAAAAAGTTTAAGACATTGATTTGGGTTTTACACTAGCATTTACAAAAAATTAAAAGGTCCATTTGGATGTAAATTTAACATCAAAAGATTTTAGGCTGTGTAGAATAGTTAATCTAGCTTATTATTATTATTGTGTACACAGTATGGCTTTAACAAACAATTTTATAAATAGCTTTATATAATAATATGTTGTTTAAAATTGTGGTAAGGTGGGGGGCAGGGGGGGAGAGAGCAATATAAAAATATACTAACAATAGAAGTTGTAAATTGGTGACTCAATGTTCAAATACAATTTCAGAGGAAATTGAATTGTGTTTATTAAATGATCACTGAAAAAAAAGAATATTTAGACATCAAATTATACAAAATAAACATATTGTTACTCCCCAAAGCCAGTCAAAGGCATTTCAATCTACATTTAAGCAATTAAAAGAACATTAAATAAGCTTTCTAAACATGTAATTTTAAAATTTAATTTCCTTACACATTTTTGTACAAAAAAGAGAAAATGTTTGTCATAATTAGATAAAAATTATAATATTAGTAAATATTATGTTGGAACATAATCCAATTATTAAAGAGGGGATGCTCAAATTCTCAATTCATCTAATCTAATGATATTTGAGATTTGAATAAATCTCAAAAAATTATCTCATATACAAATATCTCTCTGTAGAAAGGGCCTCAGTCACAAAATTTACGAACATGATATATATATGAAATCCACAATTTTTAAGGTTGTTATATCATTTGACATTGAAAGGACCTCAAGCAAACAACCAGAAATATGGTGACTTTAGTGCTCTTTGCAGAAAGGGCTTCAGTCATTAAATTGAGCGCTTTCTGCAGGCAATTATCGAAACTATTTTTGTTTGAGTCAAGTCCTTTCTGCAAAGACTTTGCCTGATGCAACCATTTTAATCAATTGATAAAAAGAATTATAATAAAGACTTGTTTAGTCGAGGGAATAACAAAGTCACAAAAAATGACAAAATTGTATTAATATAAATAGTTCACAAATTTTTTTTTTTCAGGGTGTCTAATAAGTTGGAGAAACAAAAATTAATGACTTTTTGGTGCCCTTCTTTGACCATAAAATTCCTTCGGTAATCATCCGAACATTATATAATGCATAGATAGGCATAACGCACTCGCATGCAACATTAAAGTTTAATTAGATGATGAACGTTAACCTTATCATTGGTATCATGGTAAAAAAAAATCACGCAATTTGCACTAGCATGTCGCAACATGGGTAGTGGGTGACTCGACATTCGAAGCGTTCACGTTGTTAGGTTGCAAGAGAAATTTTAAAAAAAAATATTTTTGTGACTTTATTGCGAAAATATTGAAAATTCGTGACTTTTCAGGGACTTGCGTGATTTTTTTAAGTGACTTTTATGACCTAGTAGACACCCTGTTGTTTATGAAGAAAAATGATAAAAGAAAATTTGTCAGTAGTGACAAACATGGAAAAACTTTTTTTAAATTCTATTTAAACATTTTCACCTTAACTAGAAATACATATTTTTAAATGTTTGAGGATTCAAAAGAAAATTTAAGATTCATATTTGAGATTTGGATTCAAGAAATTAAAGATCTGACCCATCTCTTAAAATTTTTCTTGCTATTTGAATAAAATGTTAGGTGGAGTGATTGGAAAACACAACACTCAATATGACATTTATATATGTATATATTTAAACTTTTTGTTCAATAATTATGATAACATTCATATGATCTAGATCTAATTTAATTGTTATCTTAACAATGGCAAAGAGTCAAGTTCTGTTTTTGACTTTTATTAAAAGCCTTTGTACAAAAGTACATTGAAATGAAGCAAGAATGTGGAAACAAGTCACTTTGGAAAATATGAAACAAATATAACATCCGATTAAAATAAATAATCCCGATAGCCAACATTTTGTGCTAGGTATTGGTGAGAATAAAACAATTAAAACAAACATGGATTTAAAAAAGGGAATGTGAAATTTATTTTTACTCTGCACTGGGAGACTGAGACATTTCTGATTCCTGAGTATTTAGGTATAAAATAATAAATTAGAAAATTAAGAGGTTTTCATCAAAGAGTTACATTTCTAAATATGGGTTAAAGTGCAAATTCACATATTTTTTAAATTAATTTTGAATTCAACAGCAGCTCGTCATAGCATTGTTTCAGAAAAAGATGTATTTATAACTCTGGAATTCAAGAGTTCCTGAGACTTATACACTCTGTTTACTCTGAATTACCTTGTCTGATTACAGTATGCTCCTATCTTATAAATTGCACAATAGTGTAAACTGTCAAGGTAAGACTGCTACCATTCAGGGTAAACAGAGTGTACAGTCCTAGTAAATAGTTGTAACTTCAAATTTAGGTAAATACAATCTTTTTTAACAATTATATTTTTGAATATTTTAAAATGTGTTATTTCACTATAGATATTGAAAGACCTCAACTCAAACCTTGCACCACAAACTTATGAAAATAATAATAATAAAAGTTAACCATAATAAATAAATAATATTTTTTTTCAGCACTGCATCTTGCTACTCATTTGGGTTATATGCCTATGTACTAATTACATTAGGAAGGCTTAATTTATAGGAAACACACCGGCATTTGCATTAAGGGTGGAAAATTATTTAGGAAAAACCACCCTCGGTGCACCCGACTGGGATTGAATTCCAACCTCCTTGTCTTCAGCAGTCTAGTTCAACACGAGTCTAGCGTGTTAGACCACACGGCCATCAAAGTGGGTAAAAATAATCAATTTAAATGCAAAAACAGTTACTTTATTAATTTTTTTGCTACACTTCTTGAACCAAACCAGCTCTTTCATATTTAAACAACAAAGGATGTTTTCGAAAAGAGAGATGAAATGTGTGTGTGCTTGAGAGGGGGAGAGAGATAGGATATTGCAGTTTCTATAAATTAACAACTAATGCATAAGCATTTTAAGGTGAATTAGTCTTTAATACATATTTATAAACAAATCGTTAATCATGTAACAAAAAGCGTTTTATAAAAATAGTACAAATATAAATATTTGTATAATTAATGAAGCACTTCCACATTTCATCAATACATAACCATTTAGTGCAATTTTTTTAAATTACTGCACAAAACAACAAAATCAGGAACTAAGATTTAATACAGGTATTTAGCAGCTAGAAGTGCTCTAACTCTATTTTTTAACAAGGTGGGAGAGGACACGAGAAAAAATCAGTATTTATAAAGTTTTTATAGCAATTTTTTTTTGGCCAAAATATATAAAATATTGCTTTAGAACAAACACATTAAATAAAGAAAAAAAGCTGTCATTAAATTCCAGGACACCCTTGAAAGTTATTCAAGAAATGTGTAGAAAATTAAACTCTTATGTTTCTCTTAAGAACATTTTTATTTTGTTCGACCAAATAATTAGTTTTGATATAAAAACTGCATAATAAATTAACTTTTCTTCTGTCCCCTATATCCCCACCTTTAAGAAATTATTGATAGTTAGTTAAGATATGACTTTATTTTAATAGATTATTTACCAAGCCAAGTGTGTTTTTCAGTACAAAGAAAATGTTTACTGTAATTTTAAAAAAAGGTTGTATTTGTTCCTGGAACCATCTGATTAGAGTGGAATATAAATCGTGCATAAATGGGGCTGGAAAAATTAATTTAGAATTTTCAATGTGATATGAGGCCATAAACTGGAGTTAAAAACCTTAACTAAACCAAATACATCGATAGATAGATCCCAAATCCTTTCTGCTAAGTAAACAGTTGGGAATAGATTGAAAAAAAAAAGATTTGAGAGATATAAAATCGTAAAATGGAAACTATAGCTATAATATATTTAGTATAAGATAAAAAAAAAGTATTGAAATGTACATTTTGTTGGGATGCCTCGTTTTCACTTATAATAGTTGAATTCATTGTGAACTTTTAAATCCAAACACAAGTTTCAATCAAATTGGTCGCCTGAATGTTTTAGGATGATAATCCCAAGTAGGTTAGTGATTCAATGGTATATCACCTTTCATCTCTTAATACCGAGCTTCGGTTAGATCTTTTAAGCTCTGCAAAAATATAAAATAATTACTACAAAATGTTGTACAGAGATGTTTTCAATCAAACCCATTCATAAAATTAACATTAATTATTATTCCCATTATTAAGATAAATTTAAAATTATTTTGAGATAAATCTTCAGACAGAAACATTTGTTAAAGTTTTATTCTATGCAATATGTTAATATGATATAGAAACTTTTATAGAAAAAAATGGGTGAAAAAATAGATATACCCCTATGACAAATAAATTAAAAACTCTCTCAATATAATTAACAATAGTTGAAATTGAAAAATTTTAGAGCTTAAGAATATTGCTACAAAGTTTCAGTTTCTAAGCCTCAAACAATGTTACAAAATACTATACACAAAAATTCTATTTATTAATTGAGGCACAGTCTTTATAAGTTGATATTATGTACAGTATTTATTAAAAACTACCTAATATTTACAATTTATGCTTAGAAATCACTAAACAAAATTTTAATTCAAGTTTCAAAAGTTCAAACTAATCATAGTGTTTTTTTATTAGTAATAATAATAATAATAATAATAATCACATCATTGCATAAAATATAACTATGAGTTACTGAACCTTACTGTATTAGATTATAAATACTATTTTTGATGGTGGATCAAGTTTTGTAGATTAATAATAATAAATTATGAAAACAAAACATATAAATGCATTTTAAAAGAAGTCGAGTAAAATACCGGTACTAAACAATATTTATAAAATGTCTACTGTTTATACAACATTAATTAGAAGACATTTTAAAAGTGTTAACTGAAGCATAATTTCAGTTTTCACAAGTATTTTGAATGGTTCTGTAGTAGCTTAGATTAACATTATTCATGTTTTGAAATAGCAAATATTTATTTTTAAACAGTAATGGCAATATTTTACAATGCACCTATCCATGCAGAAACTATAGAACTCGGATATCAAAACTCTAAAGTGTGACCCATGTTCCCCTTTCCATTATTAAATACATGAGTATTTCTATCACTCTTTCCTGTATCTTCTGATAGTTACTATCACACCAAAGAATAAGGAAGTTTTAGGGGTACACTAGAACAGAAAATAGTATAATACTGATGTGACTGGGGCTTGAGTTAAATATCTGTAGTTTGAATCTAATTGATGTTGTTAAATTCTAAAGGCGAATCTCCACTTGAGCATTTTGTCCGCATGAACGTGCGTGAAAAGAAGACAACGCGCCAGTGGGGACTTATTTCGCCACGGTGCATTGAATGTGTTGATGTGTTCGCAAACACTTTGCAGAGTATCTGTCGGTTGTCGGTAAAGTGTGCATGCTTAAAATGAAATCAGATGTGTGTGTATGTGATCAGTGTGGACAGTTTATGTTGGTGTTAGTACTGTGTGTTGCGTCTGACAAAAAATCTTAACTTTGCGTGGGTCCTTGCAGTTCAAAAATTAAAAGGAACATTGAAAAGTGCCTCGACCTAATAAACAAATATGAAAATTACCCCTTGTTGTGGAATCCAGAACATGGTACATATTACAACAAGAATAAGAAACTTAATAAATGGATAGCAACAAGAAGAAGTACCGAGTCTCTGAATGTTCTATTATTCCCAATTTTGTGCCTTATTTACTATGTTTATTAAATATTAATAATCTTCATGTTTAATTATGGTGAAAACTTTAAAGTGTTCGCAATCTAATATATTTAGCAACTAAGTTTTAGAGCGATTTACATATAAGTGTCTCAATCATTATTTATGTTTTTGCTACTTATTTTGTCTAAACAATAAACACACAAGAAAACTGGCCCCTATCACATCCATTGTGATAATTAACTACATCAAAGTGAGCTGTAACTGTGAATATAGTAACGACCTGGGTAGCTACACAACAAACGAGCATACATGGCTTTTCCGTATAGCCAATTTCCTTCGTCTGAGCACGCAGCCATGCTCATTCAACCTGTACACGCAAAATGCTCAAGTGGAGATGCACTTTAATGCTCTGATCAAACTTAAAGGATCCCAGCTACAATTATAAACTTTAACCCCAGTAAAGGGTTGATAGAAAATTAATCACATTTGAATTAAGATTAATAAATCTACAAAATCATCATAAAGATTACAAAATAAATGACAAAATTAATCAAAATAAAAGATAAAAAGTATTATGTTGAGGTAAAACTATATTTTTCAATATCATTTCATTTCAATTTATACATGATTGTAGATGGTTGATAATAGAAGTGATAAAACATTAATAAACACAAACAGAATGTTTTATCCAAACTATTTCCAGCCAGCATTACATAAATAAATGTGCTGGCTTTCCCACTTTGTTTAACATTTTTTTAGCACCATGTTACTACCCATTTGGGTTATATGCTTATGTACTAACCACGCTAATGGGTTAGAGATTAGGAAGGCTGAATTTATATGAAATGTAGCTGCGTTTGCATGGAGAGGGAGAGATAGAGACAGACAGAGTGGAAAACAATTAAGGAAAAAGCACCCACAATACCCTCGACCGGGATCAAACCACGATCTCCGTCATTGACAGTATAGTCTATTATAAAAGTAGCTCCTTAGACCATGTGGCCACCAAAGAGGGTAACCATGATCTAGCTCAAAGCTCTATTTCAAATAACCTTTATATTATTGTACAGAAAGATGATGGTGAACATTTACTATATCTGTAGAGTGTATCCATGATAATAAAATAAAACCTGTAAAATGAATCAATTAATTAATTCAATACAATTAAAAAGTGTATCTAAATAGCTAGCATCCTGCATACTTTACAAATGGAAAATATATTTTTAATTTTCACTAGCCGTCAATAAAAAGCCAATTGACTTGTGTAATAAATATTTTTCATATTTTCATATATGAATTAGTAGTATACAGAAACAAATGAATGTTTACACCTACACAGGTATTCTGTACAAAATCACACATGTTATGTGTACTGTACATGCATATGCACATATTTACACACATTTACAAGATGTAAAGAACATTATTCAAGCTATAATATGTTATCACTAATGAACAATTGAAATGGCAAGAAAATATCATTCCATCAACCAAACCAATATTCAAAACATACCTACAACCACAGAAAATGCTTTTCCCAAAAAATAAATGCAATCTTTAGTCAATGTTTATTTTGATGTACAAACACATTTGATACTGCAAGGGTTAACCTTTGACCATCAATTTTTACCGACATATTCCTAGGTACTATACATATTTTTACAATAAGTATTTACCAAGATTAAACAACTTGCAGATACTGGACCTAGTGTTGAAAACACGTGGCTAATGAAACACAATAGTGACTGGTGTGCGTATACAGTTAATCCAACGGTTGAACTTTTTCAAAAGGTCGAAAAAGTTAATAAATATGTTACTATGTACTTATACACTAAATGATGTGTTCTGCAGCTCAAAGTTTGGCAAACTGTGCAAATACCAACAGTTCAAACATAAATTTAGTGATTTTTTTGTCAATTTCACAATGAAGACCAGATAATGTGAGGATTTATATATTTAGTGAATTAAAAATAAATAATTGTGAAGGTGGAAGTTTAACTTGGGTTATGGATACAGCCGTACATCATTAAAACAAATTAAATATACTGTTTTGATTTAAAATATAGACCACACCCTAAAAATATGTGCCCTTAAATCCTTCAATAGAAAAACACACACACAAACATACATATTTTTTTATATGTTCAAATTATGTACTTATTACGCTAATGAGTTAGGGTTGAGGACGGTTGAATTTAGAGGAAGTTTACCCATATTTGCATGGAGGGAGAGTGGAAAACAAATTTTGGAAGAAAAAACCTCAGTACACCCAACCAAGATTCAAACACAAGAGTGGAGACTTAGATCATGCGGCCACCAAAGCAGGTACAATCTTATTAATTTTTGAAAATGAGTCCACTTTGAAAGTAAAAAAAACACACTTTATTTCTTTCAAGCTTTCATAATTTTCATTGTTTTTGCCTATCTAATAAATTTACTTTGCCTCAATTACTGTTTCCAACCTGTGGCATGGGTCTGTTTTTTATTCAAGTAATATATTTTTCCATTATCGGCTGGCTAGACCAGTCGTAGCTTCATTTGCCCTACAATCTAAGAATAGGTCAGGCACAACATCCAGTCCCCGGCTGTTAATTCATCATTATGAAAGGGTAAACCCACATTTTATCAACGATGAATTTTTCAACCATATCTGGAATCAAACCTGGGACTCTTAACTCAGTAGACAGATATTTTACTGACAGAGCTAAAGTGTCAAACTACCTATCTAATAACTAAGATTTTAAAATTTGTGTAGTAGTTATGTCTTAATCTTGGGTTGAGTTCTCGC
>CABFVX010000606.1:49231-170846 GCA_902151425.1 Timema shepardi | reverse complement strand
CCCCCCCCCCCCCCCTTCTCCTCTCCCACATATCAGAGTGCAAGATTAATAATTGAGTAAGGAATACACTAAATTCTTGTCACAATAAAATAAAGGTGGTGCCCAACAGACAATAATTACAATTTACAACTAAAGAGTTGAGCTTCATATATTTTTAAATAATCTTGTTGAAGTTTAGTGATATTGTGAAGATTAAAAATTATTTTAATAAATACGGAAATAACACCATGCAGTCCTCAAAGTTACAGCATTTGCTATGTATTATCCAAGGATGGAATTTTAGGCCATTAAGGTTTTTTGAAGATTAATTTTGAGAAAAAAGTGCGACCGATTTTCGGGTCAAAACAGGATTAGTGAAAAAACACCTGGCCCCAGGAATCAAACCTGTGTTGAACTGAGTGAAGAATTACCCTTAGCATAGAATGATTACTGGATAGCTCATTGGTAGAGAGATGAAAAACTCACAATTGCGATAAAATGAATTTTTACACGAATTCTACTGTTTTCACACGAATAACATGAATTTAAGCTTTTTTTCCACTAAATAAACACTATTTCTTTTTAATTTGGCAAATACCACATCATGCAATATCATTTTCAATACTGTAACACTGGTGATAGAACTATACCAGGGCTGCTGTTTAGACAAATGGTATCGGCTTTTACTTATTTTATAGGTCTGAAATGGATCGCAGGAAAAATGAGTATTTTCAGGATATTTAAGTTTTTTTTATCTGAGGTTAGCATTTAAAACCACGATTTATATTTTTACACACTACGATACTTAAATTTCGATAGACAGATTCTTTGTTTTCAGCTCTTAGAAGATTTCATGCTAACGCTATGCAAGTGCATTAATATATGAACCTTGCTACTGGCGGTCATGTTTGGCATGGTTATATCTTCTTAATTTTTAATCCCTTTTCTTTATTTGATAGTAGTTTAGTCTTCTATGATGACATGTTTCGTTGTTACTGTGGATTTGCACGTTTGTTGTAAAACGAGAGCAGTGCTGATATTTGGTCACATGACAGTTCTAATCCAATCGCAAGAAGTCTGCGTGACCAGCATTGCCCGCACTGCTTGACAGTTTATTTGAAGCCATGAATTTTATCGATGACAAAATCAAACCTAGGCAGTTGGTAAAACATCTCATTTTAATTTAAATATAGTAACTTGCACTATTGTAAATTTACATTTTTATGTTTGGTGTTTCAATGCATCATGGGTAAACAGAGATTCCCAACTTTCCGCGAGTGTGTGAACAGCTGCACCACTCTACTGCTTTTAAATTTCAACGTGCATGTGAATTCCCCTTTATTATTGTTTGGTCTAAGCCTAAGTTGATAATCGATTATTGCTATTTGTAAGACTCAAAGGTAATGACATTGAGATATCGAGCCTGACAAATACTAAGCGTGAAATGTTGTGTACGTATTTATATTTGATTTTTCTCCGAATAAATAGTTAAATACACAATATGAACGAAAAATATAAACAGTTTTATCCTAGTATTTTTTAACGAATACTAATTCGACTCGTATTTACATAAATAATATCACTTTCAGCTTATAATATCATCACTTTTTGAGAAGAATAACACCACTTTTCCTCTAAAAATAACCTCACCTTTGGCATGTTTCTCCTCATTGGTGACTCGATATCCCGGGTTTGATTCCTCTGCCCATGTGTAATGTTTCAATTATATTTAAGAAATAAACATTTGTATTAGGTAGACATTTTTAATATCACCGCGTCTAATTATCTTTTCAGGTTATATGCATATATAGTAATTACTCTAATGGGATAGGGATGAGGAGGAATTTTAGAGGTAATCTACCCGCATTTGTGTGGATGGAGAATGGGAAAACCATCCTCAGCATATCCAACCCAGTTCAAATCCCAATCTCCCCGTCATTAGCAGGAGAGTATAATACGAGAGTGACACCTTTGACCAATCGACCATTGAAGCAGCTAAGTTAAGTTTTAAATGTAAATGAACTTTGAATTGAGTAAGAATATAAATATTTGCACAGTCTGTAAAGTAATTTATATTTTCCTCTTGCAATAACAGCAGTATTCATACACCAAACGCCCCTATGGAGTGGTTTAGTTAAGTACAGTTTACAACAAGGCAATATAAATAATATAAGTAACAACTGTTTAGTCAGTGCAAGTGGTGGTGGTGGTGGTGAAAGTAAGTTATGTTTACTACAGTAATGGCTACATCTACAACTAATCTTACTTAATATGGTCCACTCATGGAATAAAAAAGTTCAGGCTGCTTGCAACAAAGAAAAATACAACACATATGGTTCAATAACATTAAAACAGGCACCACAAAAATAAAACAAACAATATTTAGAAAAAAGAAACACTGTCTTAACTTCTTTATAAGTTGTTACAATTATGGATTTTTAGAATAGGTCACTAATAATAATTCAATTCCATTGTGTTAGGCACCTGTAAAAACCAAAAGGTTTTTGTAGATTATATTAAATAACAGTGGTTTATTAACTACTCACACTGCCATGAAAACGTAAATGTATGTTAAATTGAATGAGCATTATTAATTTTTGTTAAGCTATAACTAAACAATGAACAAAATAGTATTTTTCAAAAGGTATTATATTTATAAATGTTAAGAGACTTAAGTTTTTTTTTTTTCAGGTATCCAACCAAGCTTTTTATACCTAAGATTAAAGTCTTACCTATAGTGGACTAAGAATCACTCATATTTCAGTTAATAAATTTTAACTCTAGATTCTTAACCATGATTAAAGTATATATCCCCTATACACCCTCAATGGCGATAAGGAAACACCTAAACCTAGCGCTTTGGCCTTCTTGAACATAACAAAACTATTTATATGAAACCAAACAAGATGAATTATCTCCTGTTAGTTAGTCAATTAATTAATTGAATTTATGGAAACACACAACAAAGTGTCAAAATAAATCGATTGTTTTTATAAGTAAATAAAAGTAAAAAGTGATTCTCATAATCCTTTAAACATTTAGAAAAACATTGAAAACAATAAGAGATTTGATAAAGATAAATTCATTGCATATAAGGATGTGTCCATTAATATTAAATCCATGCAAATATAGTTGAAAGAATATGTTTAAAACCGCTGTGTTGACTTGTCTATAAATCTAAGTGCCACATATGTCATTCAAATCAATAATTGGAAGATTATTACATAAAATATGAAGGTAATGGGCTTAATTAAACATTTTTAGGTGCAATATTTAGCATGTAATCAATTAAATGTAATTAATTTATTTGCATAGTAAAAAATTAAGGACCAAAAAGAGGTAATGAAATATAGATTATGTGAATGATGAAGTAAAGAAAAATTATAAAATTAATTCAGTTTTGAAAACAAGCACAGGTGATATTATACAGCCTGGGTGGTTACAAGAAAAATTACCTTACACAATTATGTACAAGAATATATACATCAATATTTACGAGACATATTCTTAATAAATGGAAGACTAAGGATAAACAAAACATTCCCAATCTACAACTTTGATCAAAGTTTCAATGACTCGTTTAATCATAATTAAATTAATAATAATATATTATATAAAAGAAGAAAACAATTTTTATGATTAGTTTAAAGGAAATTCACCCATATGGGGTTGCTCATGTCAATATAAGAGCAATTGGTGCACACTTATGAAAAACCCTGACATTGGTTAAGTAGTGTATACAGATTGAAGTTGGTTTCTCAGAATCTCCTGGGAAATTAATGCATTTTTTTTAGGAGTCCATTTTCATATTTTGATCAGTCCTTTTTCCTTTACCAATGAATTTACAGAACAATATTTTAAAGTTGAACTATGAATTATACAACAAAACCATTAATGGAAAGTAACTCGAAAGGGTGGCATATTTCTATCTTCTAAAGAAGTAAAATTACCATAAAAAGATTTAGGAGAAAATAAGACAAAGGATATAGAAGAATAGACTATTCTATTACATGGTTAAGGATATAATTTGGCAATTAACATAGTAAATGAGGCCAAAGCTTTGTTATACAAGGTGTATTATTAACAAATATTTATGTATGGCTTTGGAACCTGGACATAGAGGAGATATTTAAATAGATTGCAAGCTGTAGAGATGAGGTGTACTAAGAAGTAGTGAAAATGTTACGAGAGATGGGAAAAGGAAGAATTTTTTTTTAGGTATAGTTTAAAGGTTATACCGTTAGAAGAGACATTGAAGATGAAAAGGATGCAGTGGTTAGGGTATGTGATGATAATGGAGGAGTGCATGTTATTATAATAATAATAATAATAATAATAATAATAATAGTATTTAGCACCGCGTCTTACTACCCGTTCGGGTTATACGCTTTAAGTACTAATTACTCTAATGGATTATGAATTGGGAAGGTTGAATTAGAGGAAGTGACTCGCGTTTGCATGGAAGGAGAGTGGAAAACCATTTAGAAAAAACCACCCCCAGTTCAGCCGACCGAGATTCGAACCTCAATCTCCCCGTCCTCAGCAGTAGAGCTCAACACGACAAGCGCGTTAGCCAACTACGCCACCGAGGCGGGTAGGAGTGCATGTTCAAGAATGGTTTACAGAGGATGGAGATGGGTAGACGACCTAGTGTAAGACCACAGACGAGCTGGATGGACCAAGCGCAGAAGGACAAGAAGGCTAAAGAAGTGGACTGGAGAAACTTGGCAGAGAGAGAAGCCTGGATAAACCAACAGGAATGAAATAGAACCCGAAGAGATGGAAACATCCAGTGATGAGGATGATGATAAAACATGAATTTGTTTTGTCACACGGTTGATTTAGGTTTTAACTTTGATTAGCAATTTAGAATGTATTTTATTTGATGATAACATTTAATTTACCTATACAAAAATTAGAATATAACAAAGTTATATACCTATTTAGTAATTTTGTTTAAAAAAGAGGCGGCCCAATGGCTAGATAATTTTATCATAAAGGAAATTGATAAAACTAAAGAAAAAGCAAAAATAAACTACTAAGAATAAATTTGATAAAGAAAGCCCACCTAGGGAAAGAGGAAAAAATGTGGGAAGAGTCCAATGCACAAAGGTGACATGATCTTCCTTTCTTGTCTTCTATAGTAGAAGTAGTCACACATTTTAACATGTTAAAATGTGTGACTAAAATGTGTCACCTTTGTGCATTCGATTCAGCCCACATTTTTCTTCTTTCCCTAGGTGGGCTTTCTTCATCAAATTTACTCTTAGTAGTTTATTTTTCCTTTTTCTTTAGTTTTATTAATTTCCTTTATTATAAAATTATTTAGTAATTTTACAATTGAACTACAAATTGTTTATATTTACCAGTTCATGCCAGTTTTTGCATGCACACATACAAAGTTTTTAATAAGTTGTGTATTTTCTAGCAAAAGCTATTAATTAATGTAATTTCTAAGTTTTTGTCCAGAGACTTTCAAAGTTTATTTAGTGTGTATGAAGAAAAGACAATATAACTATTTATCAGTTGAGCCTGCATGAGCCCAGACCTCTGGCGGCCTAAAGCAAGATTAAAATATTTACAAAAACTAAATAAAAACGAAAACATTAAACTCATTGACACTGAGGGACATGCCAAAATGTGCAAACTATGATTTCATCAGTATTACATAACAATGTGAACATACTAAATGCAAGGAAATCCCCAAGTATTATTCATTAAGCCAACACCAATATCAGTGTTATAATTAAAAAATAAAATATACAACACATAAAAAAAACACTCCTTCAACTTAACATATACAAACATTTTAAAACAAAATTGTTGTATAGAGGAGATTAAACCATCACCATTTACAAGTAACCATACAAAATTTATGTCAAATACTGTAAAACAAAATATACTTAAATTGCATCACTATGTACCTTAAAAAAAAGGGTAAATAAACATTTTACATGATCGTTTCTCTAATACAACTTATGTTGCTCAAAATAATTTGATGAACATTTAAAGTTAACAGATCCAAGCCTTCATAAAAAGATAAAATATGTTTAAAAATTGGTAGGCCTAATATGTTTATAGCATTTGATATGAAATACAAACAAAAATCATACAGTTCTTTAAAATATACAATAGCATTATTAAGTTTACAATAACATAGTTTGAATTATAGATGCCCTTATAGTTGCAACTTTTGGTAGAGTCATTGAAGGTTCAACTCACCATTTCAGATTCGTGAGAGTTGAGAACGTCGTCTGTAGAAGCAGATTTGGGACCTTCACTATCTCTTTGCAGGCCTAAATTTCTTACGGGTGTTGTCGGGCACCCTGTGTGAAATAAAATTTATCACTATATAGTGGACGTACAATATCGTATCAATATTGTAAGTGTGAGGACAAAAGTGAACAGACCGAGCGTTAATCGGAGGTGTCTAGCTAAGCTATTATTTTAAATTCTTCAGACTTCTCTAAATTTTCCAGAGCCAGTATGTTTTTCCAGCCACTCTATATAAGTAATCAATAAATTACAAATATTATTTTATTAAGATCACAACTTTTAATGTGATAATATTTTTAGTAGAGATGAGTCAAATCCGAATCTCGAATCCAAATCTACATTTTATTTTCGAATCTCGAATCTGAATCCTAGAAAAGTGTTAAAAATTTTAATGATTTACAAATAAACCAACATTAAAGAATCTAGGCCTAAACTGTAAATTAAGATTTATTTCAATTATGCTTTCAATTTTAATCAACCCTATCCACCCCTCACAAAATATAGGTTAAAATCCAGCCAAGTTAAACAATCTAGACTCATATTATTGTTTAGAAATCAAATCAATCAAAATTTGAGTGTCTTAAAGTTATTTTTAAAAGTGTTGTTAGAATGAGTTAAGTTTCTAAAAAAACGTGTGAAATAAACAGATTAGGCCTAGATATCCTTTGATCATCTTTAATCATCATTGAAGGATTATAATTTATTTTAATAAAAAAGCAAAAATAAAAATACAAACGAAAATTTATAATAAAGACTAAAACAACATGCTTAACAACTAAACATACATTGGAAAGAGTGAACTCAATAATGCCTAAGTATGTTTTATTATTATTTTATTATATATCCATTATCTATCTTCGCGTAGAAAACAAGAAATATATTCTATTCTTGCGATATATCCATTTCTGAGAAAACATTCTATTTAAAACAGGAACATATTTTCAACTCCAATAGGTTCATTCCCATTTTATAAGGCAGGACTATATTTGAATATTTTTACAATTACTTCAATAACATATTTAAAAAAATAATAAACCCTTAGTTAAAATCAATTTAAAAACAAATATTAAATTAGCAAGTCGTTATTTGATTCTTAAAACTCGAGAGCGTTTACTAAGTGATCAGATTAACTGAATCGATTTTAAACAAACAATGGATATACAATACATAAGCCGGTAGACATAAATAAACAGTTTTATCAGTGTCTTGACTGTTGACAGTATTTATTTTTCATGACACCCAACAAAATGTCTAACTTAAGGACCGTATGCAATAAATTGGGGTTCTTTGCATAGTTGTGGGAAGCTAAAACCAGTTGGGTAGTAAAAATTAACAGTATATTTATTCAATCATCAATCTGGCGAGTAAACCAGGGTGGTTACAAAACATATTTTACAAAATTAGCTGACTTGTCCAGGTTTTCCAGCCAACATTTTTCAATTTTCCCGGACTACTTTTTTCCAGTTTTAATGGTGGATGCTGACTTTTGATATATTATTGATCATATATTAAAAAAGGTTTGTATCTACTAAACATAAACAGTTTTTATCAGGGGTTTTTTTTAAATAAATTTTCTATTTTATTTAGGTATTAAGTTTTGTTTTAGTGTTTGGTTGCGAAATTAATGGGATATTTTACACATATTTTATAATTCCCTGACTTTTCCTTATTTTTAGTTAAATTCCCTGACATTTCCCTGTCATCCAAAAATTCCCTGACTTTTCCAGGTTTTTCCGGTCTGTAGCCGCCATGGTAAAAATAATATACGTCATGGCGGCCAACTTTGTATCGTGTAAATGACGGCTGACTTTGTATCATGTGTAGTGTGTTCTTATTTCTGTTAAAAAAATGACATAATTTGTTTTATTTATTTCGAGTTTATTTGTAATTTTAATTTTGATTTTCAGATTTTGAAGAGTTTTAATGTGTTTATTAAAATATTTACGAGATTGTTCGTGAGGTGAGAGTTTTAGAAGTGAGCATGTGCCGAAACTGTCGAGCCCAAGTTTCTCATAGAGGTGGGAGTGTAGGGTACTAGGCACGTAGGATTTTCCACAACATTAATATTTTTTTTTAGTAATGATTTTATTCGTGCTAATCTCTTTTGTCCAATAAAATAAAGATTACGGATTAAGTTGGGCTTTTCAAGAAGCTTAACTAAGTAATTTTTGAATTAAAAATATTATTCTTTGTTTATAAGGTGAAAGATTTGAACATTCAATCCAGTAAAGCACCAAAAATAGGTCTAATATTGCCTATTGGTGGTTTAGAACCAATTATAATTATCGGATGAACCTAACGGCCAGGCCCCAGACCAGTAATTTAACACTTAACTGAATGTTATAGTGACTGTATTATAAGAAATAATGTTAACATTTGAGTACTGTTTTTATTTTTAACTATTCAATTATATTTATATTTCCTCTTATGCTTATGATTTTTATCCAAAATTCAGATTCAGGATTTAAAGGTAAATTGGGGATTCAGATTTGTGAGAGAGTGGATTCGACACAACTCAAAATTACATACACATCTCAAATTGTGTCAAACTATGAAAGGATTAGAGAATTTCAGCCTAAAGCAAGGATCTATGGGCCAGTTGGCTCTACGATAGATTTCAATGATATATCAAGCCACAAAAAGATTGCATTTCACCATTACTGTTTAAAACTGTTCTAAGACAAATAGTTTTTTTTAATTTCTTATTCCTAAAACGTAATCAAATTCTCACATACGCACATAACCATGACACAACTTTGGTTAAAGGGTTGCGATAGAGGTGTGGAAATAAGAAACAAAAATTACATGTTGACCTTGAAAATTGAAATTAGTTTGATTAACTGGGGCAACTGTTTGAATGAGATTCACGATGTCTTAACTGGAAGAAAAAAGTTATTTTGACTATTGTAAATAAAGTTGTGTATTTTTTTTAGAGAATATGTAAATAATCCATAAATTTTATCACGATCCTTGACTTTTCCCTGACCAAGAAAATTCCCTGATAGTTCCTGGTTTTCCAATTCAATGGACGGCCTGGTTATAAATGCATTATGTACCTATGTCACCGCTACTGGACGATTCGGTGAACGAGGGCGTCCCCTCTGTCCACGTGGGAGTGCTCCCCTCCACTGAGGCGGGGGGCGTCCATGTCAAGTTGCGACCTGTGGCTCCAGATCCAAATCCAGATGTTGACGAACTCGACTCAACACTCAGGGAAGACTTATTTTCTGCACGACACTCTAGACGTACATCTGATATACTGCAGGGTTTAGGAGGGAGGGAAAAAACTATCAAAAACATTTAAAAATCACCTCAAAAACTAAACAAATACTATCAGTATTATTTCTACCCCATGCACACACTCCAAGGCCAAATGATTATTTTACAAGGCCTTTGGCGTAAATAATTTGGAGATCATTCAATGTTACTTCCATTAGAAATACACAACAAATAGTGTATAAACTAATAAAAGCCATATATAGTTTATAATTAAAATATTTTTTTTAACTGATAAAAATTAATAACCATGTTTATTTCATAACATTTATAAATAATTATATGGGGCCTTTATAAAGTGGTGTGACTTGAGGTAGCATATTTAAATGATATAATTGTTTAGTTCCGGCATAATTACATTAATAAACACCATCCATTTATTTGATAAATACATTCAATCTCATCAATTAAAATATATTTAATGTTGATAGTGATATTATAAGAATATTTGGTAAAAGGAAAAGAATTAAAAAATAAATTAGACAAGTAAATTGGACCAAACATGAGTTTAGTACCAAAACCATAGTAACAGTAATAGATGTTAAAAATAATTTGCCACTACTGAAACTACCATAATTTTCTTTTTAAATCAATAAGTGATGATATCAAGAAAAGACCAATAAATTGCCACTATAACTTGTTTTGGGCCTCTTACTCCTATATTAACAATGAATGTGTGGTCTTGATAGTGAACCAAAGTGTCTCACCTAACCACTTCCGATTCCCTATAGCTCTTGACGACGTGGTGGTGGTGTGTGATGTGGGCGGGTCCTAGCCGATGTCGAGGGGGGGATTCAACAAGCTCTCCTCGCAGCGCATCCTCGAAGGCGGGGGGTGGGGTGGAGGAGCAAGGGACAGGGGAATAGCTTCTCGCCAGGCCACCTACATACAGGGACACAACAAGTGACTACTCTGCTATACTACCTCTTTACACACTGCAAAGTTATAATTGTATCATAACATTGAATAACTGGAACTTTAAGAGTGGTGGGATGAAAGAATGCAGATCCTTTAACAAAGATTACCAAAAAACACTCCAAAGTTTAATAAATAAGCGAATCACAAAAAAAACTACAAATTAAAAACAAAACAAGACAAAGAAAAGGAAAATGCAATACTTCACACAATAAAAATCAAAACACTTGGCCATACAATTTCCAGATAACAAAATAAAATCTTAGTATCGTAGCCCAAAAAAATGCATTAAAATATCAAATGTCTATATCAGAGAAATACATTAATTTATTAAACTATTTATTTGTTATAAAAATACATTAAAAAAATAAATTGTACTAGGATTAGTGGTTTTTATTTTAATAGTATAAAGCAAACAAAAATAATACCAAAACATTTAGTTGCCCCCGACAGCAAAATCCCTAAGCTTTCAAAGTTATTTTACTAGCTTATTTTTAAAGTTGCTTCCTCATTTATCTCAGAAGAGCCTTTTTAAGATGTTATAGTCTTGCACTGAGGCAGCGATTGTTGTGGAGTGTATATGTAAAGGAAATATTTGCTAATCACCATAATTTGTTGTTTCCACATCTATTTAGCCAAAAGACAAAAAGTGTTCAGGTAGTAATGAGTCCATAAATTTTCTATAAATAATAGTATAACTATTAAAATGCATCTAAGAAATTATGAGATAAGCTTTGAAATAAATGAATATTAAATATTATTATCAACTGACTATATGATATTTTAATATCCCAAACTTAAGTTTATGACATCATTTAAAATCATCAAATTAAAAGTTTAATTTGTAATAGTTACACAAAATTCTAAAAATACAATTTATGATTTCATTTTTTTTAGCATCGTGTTTTACTTGCCATTCGGGTTATAAGCTAATGTACTAATATTAGATTAAGAGTTATAAAGATGAGGAATGTTCTTTTTCTAGGAAGTGTACCTTCATTTAAATGGAGGGCGAGTGAAAAAGATTTTGGAAATACCACCGTTGGTACACCTAACCAAGATTTGATCCTCAATCTCCTCGTCATTGGCAGTCCAGTCTAGTGCAAGAATAGCGCCTTAGACCATGCAGCCACCAAAGTAGGTCATATTATATTTAAATACTCTGAGGAAGAACTGTAGATTACACCAAATGGTAATTATTTACTATGAACTAATTTCTATTATTACTAGATATTAGAAGATAGGGGGAAAAAAAGAAAAACAAGTCAAGGGCACACACAAAGAAACACAGTTACATACATTACACAAAAATACACATTTGTGCAACCTAAGTTTATAAATTAACTACTTTTGTAAAAATCATGCAAAAAAAAAATCCAACAAGAACTTTTTGAAGTACCCCAGATTATTTTTAGAAAATAAATCTAGGTTTGTGATAGTTGACGTTTGATCTATGCACATTTATAAAGTATTATCTTCACTCAAAAAGTCATCTATACCTATCAAACATATTGTGTTATCAGAATTTGTGTTTTCACAATGGTAAAATTGTGTGTAAATATTTGAACATAAAATTAATATACTATTTTACACCATTAAACAACAAACTGAATAAAAAGATAATTATCGTACTAAGAATATGATGAATTCAAATAGGTTTTTAAAATACTTTGGTTACAATTGCTAAAGGAAGAATAAACCCAAGCTTTTTACATCAACTTCAAGCAGAAAAGAAAGGTACATGCCCAACACAACACTCAGAAGCTCACGAAGGTTGACATACAATCACACCATGTCACCCATATCATTGTGCCACTCTTTTCTATAGGGTCTACCACAAGCAGGGAGACTTTTACTCCTTGAACCTGTGCCTAAACAGTTGCTAGCATTGTCAGGAGGTAGGAAGTGAGGTTTGGATTTGAGGGGCGTGCGACCATGAGCAAAATGGTATGTGTGATAGCTGCGCGTGCTCCCACCTCTTCCAATAGTGACTGCACTAGTGTTCTTGACGTGTGGGGACCCCCTAGGGGGCACTGGTGGTGGCACCTTGGGGCCCACTCCGAGGTTGTGGCTCTTGCCGAAGCTGGGGGGCCTGTCTTTCAGCACGGCAGGATAGGAAGGGGGTGGAGCAGGTGGGGAGGTGGGTGGGGCTTCGCTAGTTTTGGGGACAGAGGCCGGGGCAGAGGTGGCACATGAGGGGACCGGAATTGTTGCCGTGGGGCTCCCTGGATATGCAGCATGAGACAAACACAACAACAAAATGAGTTCCAAGCCAGTCCAACCATAGGAGTATCCACTTGAAAACAGTTTACAAGATCACCCACAACAAACACAATTCGTCCGGTCGGGTGTATCATCAAGTTTCAATTGCTGTCAGCGTGTATCACCACCCCTTTGAAGGGTGTTAACCCTATAATGTGAAAAATTAAAAACTGGGAGAATTAACTATTTTTAATTTTTTGAGGTATTTAATGTGCACTTTCTGAACCGATTGATTATATATTGAAATACAAGAATTTCTATGAGCAAGAGCTAATGGGCATACAAATTTTGCCGGAAAAGTATTTACACATAACTTCCAGGTTTCATTTAGAGGCCACAATTTACATGGGACAGCGGCTTTACTTCCCCTCCAAAGGAAGTTGTGCTACAGATTTTTAAGAAATATCCGTCGACCCCGGCTGGGTTTGAACCCCTAAATATTGGGTCCTGAGGCAAGCACTTTACCCCAAGACAAACGAGGTTGACAATTAACTATTTTTGAATCATTATAAATAAAAATATAGATTGTGTGTTATCTGTTCACAATTATTGTACCAAATGCGTAACAGCATAGGCTGCAGTGTATCAATAGTTTGTAGCAGATGTGTTTCAAAATTGTAATTTTTTTTATTGTTTCTATGAATTAAGATTATGTAAATTGTTGCTGTGACTTTCAAGGAATCATACAAAGATTGGTGTTTACAGAAATAACATGTTAATAAATTTTGGTTAGTTTTGTTTTTATAATTCTGGCCTAGACAATAATTTAACGTCTTTGTTGAATTAGTGAATTCCAGTAAGGGCACTTTAAATAAAGAAGTCCCCAGGGTAAGAATAGCTGCTTTAATGAGGAAGTTCCAAGCATCAATGACCCGGATAGTATTAAGTGTAAAAAAAATTAGCCCAAACACAAATACATTGTGTTTGGTTAAGATTTTAATCATAATAAATTACTTAAAACCCTGATCTGATTTAATTTTAAGCAAATGAAACTATTTTAATGCCAACATTTTGAAAGAATTACTATGTCAAGAAGTTAATATCAATCACTTAGTCAGTAACATGTCACCTAAGTTGACAAGGGTGAATAAACAAACTGTTTTGAAGTGGAGAGAAAGCCAACCTAGAAGAGTTACACATTACATCCTGTGAAGAAAAGATTGCAGTTTACAGAATGCTGAAAATTAGAAATAAAGAAAAAGATATAGATCAAACAATATTTAAGTAAAACACATACATTTAAAACAATAAGTAAAATGTCACCATAAATATTGTAAATAAATTTATAATTACACTACTAAGGCCAACTAATTGTTTAAATATAAGTAGTGAGTGGTAAGAAATTGTTTAAATATAGGTAGTGAGTGGTAAGAAAATGTTTAAAAAAGATTAGTACCTCGGTCATAAAATGTTATGTAGGAAAACTAAAACAAACTGAAAGTGATTTTTTTAATAATCATAGGACACAAATAACCAATAATGATACACATTTATTATATTTACCACATCCATCACATCCATTACATCCATTACATCCATGCTGATAAAAATGAAAGTACAGAATGAGACAATGTCTCTAATAGTAATTAGTAAATCAGTAAAATGTTTTCATCACTAACAAAAAGCAAAGGAAGTGACAAGTTCACATCAACGATGATGCAACATAATCAATGCATGCTGTAAATCTAAGTCATATATATACATCACAGATTCCAACGAGTGTTTGGTATTTTAAGAATGTTTATTTGTATATATCAATATTTCTGTTTACTTCAAGTGCAGTCATGCTCCACTTTACTGGTTCTACTTTATGGCATTACGACAAAACAGAGATTTTTAATCATATACATGTTCACTTTGTTCAGCGCTTGTCTCGTTATTTCAGTGTTTTTCGGCATGACGCACAGTGAATAGCTTTGGTTGCTATTTTATGTCAGTAGTTAAGTCTGTTTACAGTAATGATTGACACCATCGAATTATTTTAACTATCAATTATTGAATGATTAAAACTATCGAATAATCATTTGATAGTTTAATTTATTTGTTTGTTTGCAGCCGTTTTCATTCGAATGAATGATCTATTGTGCTGTTTATAAATTATAGTGTTAACATATTATTAGGATTTTGTATGCGTTTGATAGTTTAAAAAGGCTATGTTCCGCTTTAGAGCGAGGCTCTGGTACCTCACCCGCCGTGTGTGTGGGTCCTTACTGTAGTTATTTTTTTAAAGCAAAACTAAATGCCATTTGGGGCAACTAAGAACATGCCCAAACTTTGTGATATCATAGTTCAGCAATCATGAAGGATATGCAACTCGGAGAGAAATGGATAAATAATCTTACTAGTTCTATACAAATTTACAATATTTAGTTAATGATAATTCTATTAAAACAACTAGCAGTACCAATACTAAACATGTGTGCCAATAAGTGGGATTTTATAAAATGAAATTTCTACAATTAAATTTTAGTTTAAAAATCATTGGAAAGTTATGGTTATTTACACTAGATTATCAGAATTAAAAGTATTATATAGAGTATTAATCCCAAAATGACTGGTGCTTTGTTGTTATAGAGCTGATTTTCATTAAAACTGTAAACTGACTATCAATATTAGAGGGTTGGATAGACAGTAGCAATATCAAGAGGAATAGAGAGATTTATTTAGATTTTGAGAAAATAACTATATTATTTCTATGATAAAGAACTTAAATGAAAGAACCAAATAATAAGAGAATGAAAAATATGCATGATATTTTTGCAGTTTGTATGTTGTATTTTAATATATTTAATTGGGATTAAAAATAAAAGCAAGCGATATACAAATTTTCTACCAAATTCAACGACACTAGATACTTGTTAAAACTCTCGTCTAGAATATTTCTATTGATTTACGTCTAATGAAAATATGTTGTGATCTTCAATGTTCAATTAAAACAAATAAATTAGCTAAATGAATAAATACATTCTTCTTCTTCTTTAAGACCTCATAAAACTGGTAATACATAGTCAAGCCACTAGCAAACATATGTTTACCTTCTTCTCAATAGTACACACAAAAATTTCTCTATAACTATCTTCACTTGGAATTGAACATGCATGTTGTATTATTTTTAAAACACTGCACTGATTAAGTTGTAAACATACATGTGAGATTTTGAAGAAAAACTCTAAAGCACAGTTTATTAATTATCAAACAAATTAAGAAACAAAAACTTTTGGTTAGTTTTTGAAACAGTGTATGTGTATCAACAAATTCACTTTACAGATTTGAACCTATATTAATGTTTTATTGTCAAAATCAAAGGTGCATATGAAGGTCCCAAATATAATTAAAAAGCAAACTATTGTATGGAATAGGTATTGAAATAATAATCCTCAGTAATCATTCTAAGTGGTCAGTTTTAATACACATTGTGACATATCATATGATCCATTTTGTCAATCTAACACAAGAGATAAACTTCTCAACCAAATTATGTTTCATGGAACGTCAATAGCTGCTTTTTATTCATCACGTGTTATTATGAGTTCGGGTTATAAGAATATATTAATTATATGCTGATTTAATAAAGATGAGGAAAGCAGAACTTTTAGGGTGAACGTACCTGCATTTGTATAGTGAGCGTGATACAATTTTAATAAAAACTACCCCCAGTACACCTGAATGATATTTAGCCGCGTCACTGGGAATCCTGTCTAGCACAAGAGTGACGCTCTAGACCATGGAACCAAAGGTGTAGGTTCATTAGTAACCCTTAAGGGCACCAAACATATTATTATTATTTGCAAATCAGGACATAAGCCCCAAGTGCTGAATAGTTTTCCAGAATGCATAAGACTCAGGGTGGGAGTATCTACTGACACACACATGCTCTCAGAAAAGGGATTGGCGTGCACAAGAAAGCCACTTACCAGGTTTATTAGGCTGAGCAGGAGTGAGGACAGATGAGCTTTGACCAGCTGCGCGCGTTAGGGACACACACACACAGTCAACCCTCTCTCAACTTCATTTACAACGTCTTATAAGCTTAGCATGCCAAGAGTAAAACCAAGAAAAGTAAGGATAAGTTATTAATTGAAGACAAGTAACTATTTGTTATAATAAGTTTTAGCTATTGTTATTTTGGGCATTTTAACTAGAGTCATGAAAAAACAAGTTTAGTTAGCTATGAATAACTAGTACCCCACTTCCATCAAAACATAGTGAGGACAAGACTTTTGACTCCAACCAAATTCAAACCAAAGTCTTACAAAAGTGTCGAACTAACTTGCAACCCAGAACCTTGAGTTGAAATTAATTACCATTGGGAAAATTGAAAGTATTGATTTTCTTAATATTACATGTTTTAGTTTGGTCACACATTAAAATAAGAATGGCGGGAAAGCAAATAAAATTACAAGATTTTTCAATTTATTGCCACATAAAATGGCAGTGGGGCCACAATTATTGTTAACAATGTGCTAGTTATTAACATAGGTTTGTTGTCTTCTTGTGTTTGCATGACTAAGACCACTACAACATTTTAGAGGTTATTCTTAGAGGAAAAAGGTTGTTTATTAATGTAGAAATAGGATTTAAATTTATATTTTAATGGATGAGAATTTGACTTGACACTAAATAATATTGTACAGTGGAACCTGACTAATTTGAACTTCTGTAATTTGAAATCATCTTTGATTCGAATTTTTCGCCCGATCCCGTGAATTTTGTATTAAAACAATGTTAAAAAATCATAGATAATTCAAATTTTGTTTTGGTTATTTTGAACTTTCATAAGTTGTATAGTACTGTTCATTATTGTTTTCCTACTTCTATTTGCAGTGTCGTGTTGTTCTATTTTTGAAAACAGGGGAGGCGACGTTGGAGTGTGGTCTGTATCCTTCTTCACGCCCCTCCCTTTCCCCTGCTCACCCATATGTCTTTATTTACATGTATAGTTCTGTACTCCGTTAGTCAGGGTTGAACCTCTAGAGCGGTTACGTGAGCTGTTCTTAGTGATTCAGCCATAGCAATATTCTTGTGACATGCGAACTTATTTTGCTTTGTTTAGTATACTGTACAGTAGTGTTTGTGTGTGTGTATCGTGATGTCATTGTCCAAGCCACAGTCCAATAAATCATTAACTTTGGACAAAAAAGTAGCAGTAATAAAGGAAGTAGAAAAGGGGCTTAAAAATAATTTAGAAATTGTAAAGGTCTTCAGAATTCTCCCTAATACACTTTCAACATTTTTGAAAAACAAACAACAAATTTTGAGCAATGAAAATGAGAATGGACAAGATAGGAAACGATTAAGAGGATCGGAACATCCATGTGTGGACAAATGTGTACTGAAGTGGATCAAACCAGTTACTGAGGAGGACGTAATCGCCGAAGTTCCCAACAATAACATACAAGCTGAGGATGGAGCATCTGGTGAGGGTTAGGACAATTCCTTAGTAGTTCAAGAAAGGCCTATCCTGAGTGCAGCAGAAGCCATGGCCATATCCAAGAACTTAGGCTTTTGTTGAACGTAGCAACAATGTGAGCAATTCAATTAGAATAATACACTATGACAGATATTTAAATCAGGAAAACAGATTATAATCTGTGACTTTTTAAAGAAATTGTGAACAGATTATGTCCAAATACGTTGAATAAAGTTTTTGAGCTTGGTTGCAAACTTAACTGTGTTTCTTTTCAATTCCTTTAAAAAAAAAGTATTTAATTCAAATTTTTGGCTATTTAAAAAAAAGTTCTATTCTGGTCCCTTCAAGTTTGAATTATCCAGGTTTCACTGTATTGTCCCTTTTTATATGATAGAGGAGAAAAAAATTCTAGATTTTATTGATCTTCAAATGATTTTAAGAAGAATTAAATTACTTGTTTTGTTAATAAAATAATTCTCCTTACAAAGTGTTTTTAGCACTGCGTCTTACTACTGATTTGGGTTATACTCTTATGTATAGTTATAGGGATGAGGAAAGTTATATTTATAGGAAGTGTACTCATATTTGTGTGGAGAGAGTGTGAAAAACTATTTAGGAAAAATCACCCTCATTAAACCTGAACTAGATTCAAACCTCGAGCTCCTTGTCATAGGCCATCTAGTTTACTGCAATAGTAGTGCCTTAAACCATGCGGCCACTGAAGCGGTCTTAGTAAGTTATTTTAGCTCCAGGTTACACCCAACAACTAATAAAGTGTAAGTTAATAAAGGTTTCTATCCTAAATAATCCTGGTGTGAATTGGAAATGTCAACCTCTATTGTTACCATTGCGCGAAACAAAATTTTAAGAGAATATTTTGGGGCAAATATGGGACAACCTTTAAGTACTGGGTTTAAGATGTAGATTATCTATTTTTTATATGTACCATGCATGATCTAAACTGAATATGATATATGGGGTATCATAATCTTTAGTTTAATTGTTGAAAAAATATCCAATTTTGGGAAAATTAAAATTAAGTGTGAATTTGAGGATTTAAAATAATTGTACGCACCTAGTTTTTATCAATGTTTTGTTATCAATGAGAAGAATGAGATTAAATTTTTTCGAGAGTGACTGATGATTTGTAGTACAGAGTACATTGAATAAACAAGATAGCATTTTAGGTGTAACGTTCCATGAACCTTTTATCTAATCTATCAGTTCATATTCAATCCTGGGAACCACACAAGTTTACTTTTGTATTGCTGATGCAATGTAACAGTGAGTTTGAAAACAGAACTGCACATAGAATAAAGCCTCTGGTGCAGAGATTCCAAGGAAAAAATTGCAGTGTTGTGATTGTTAGTGAATATGAAGTTTTATTTGTCAACCTTAATTTTGTTCTAAAGAAGATAATATATATTATTTTGATCAAGTAATTATATAGCTCGTAAAAAGGTATAAGATTAAAATTGTTGTGAATTAAGATACCAGGTAATAATGTATTTAAAAGTTAAAATTGTCTAAGTATTATTATGGTGAAAACAAATGGCTATGATAGTAAACATTTTCAAGAACCTATTAGATTAATAAAAGAATATATATATATATATGGTTAAAGACAAATGTATGAAAACAATAGTGTTAGAATTTATTCCACAAGTTAGAATGAAAGAAAAGGAGTCGAGAGGAGAAGACTGCAGTGTGATAAGTTCAATACAGACAATGACACGATTTTTTACTGCAGGGAAGATATCAGGAAATAATATTTCATAGATTTATGAAATATAGGTTTTTTAATGCACTGTTCCCCCATAGTACATAATGTACATAATATGAACAAAATGGTTCTTTGAGCTAGTGTACAAAGCAAAGTGATGCAAATTGCCAATATATTATTATTATTATTATTAGCACCGCGTCTTACTACCCGTTCGGGTTATACGCACTTACGCTAATGTGTAATGGTAGGGTGATTGTGAGATGAAATGGAGGACCTACAGTTTAACGTGGGATCCGAACCATGGTGGAGGCCTGGTACTCCCCACATTCACAAGATGTCTTGTCAGAGGTGAAGGAAGGGTTTGGTAATCAGATAAATCTTTGCCGGGACCGAGGATTGAACCCCGGACGCCAGCATAGAAGTCTGACACCTTACCCCTAGACCGCCAAGTCACCAATTGCCAATATAGATACAGTATGAAAATAAACATTTACAGTTAACAATTTATTTTTAATAACGTTCATATTTATTTGGTAAGGAGCTATAAATGATAAGGTTATATCTTCTTGGTTATTATTCTTTATTCCCTTCTCCTTATTTTATATAATCTTTAGTCTTATATGACGACAACATGTTTCAGTGATGTTACACCATCTTCAGGTCTTTTTGTTGATATTAAGTTACTCAAAGTACTTATTCAAATAAGACCTGATGGTGGTGTAACATCATCGAAACATGCCTTTGTCGGCATAGAAGACTAAAGATTATATAAAATAAAGAGAAGGGGATAAGAAATAACAACCAAAAAGATATAATCTTTATCATTTATTTTTAGGTTGAACATCAGATGATTTTAGATTAACGTTTAACATGTTGAGGAAACATTAATTGTCATAGCTTAGAACCAGCGATAAATGTATCTATAAATGGACCTAATTAAGTTACATTAAACACAGTTATTTAAAATATATATTAAGTGCCATATAGGAATGTATTATATTATTAAAGCAGAATTATATATGAAACAAAAAATAATGATTATCATGTATGATTATTCAATGGTTATAAAAATACATGTTTTTAGAGCAATATGATAAATAGATGAGTTTACATCATTCAAACAATATGTTGGGTTTCAGAAAGTATAACTTACCAGTAGCAGAGTCAGATGTATCCACATCAACCCCACGAAGAGGTCGAGAGATGCTTTTTCGCTTTGATGGGGAATGTTTCAATGCTGGAAGAAATATGTCAACTACACTTAGTACAAGTAAGATATAAACTTTAACTATAACAAAAGGTGTTGATATAACTAAATGAACTGATTGACTTAGTGAAAAATTAATCAAAATACACACTTAAATTCAGAATAGTAATTTCTGTGCTTTTTAGATATTTTAAATCAAGTGTGTCAAAGATATACTTATAAGAAACATTTCTAAGTTAATTGATCGAACAGAGCAAGGTTGTTATAAATTGAGCACTTGGCATTTCGACTGTTTGTCTGGGTCATTGTTCCAAATGTGTGGAATAATTTTGATAAAATTTGGTAGGGAGATTTTTTGAGCCTGGGCTGAACAATAAACAGAAATTTATTTTCAAGATGGCGGCTACTCAAAAATGTATGTAGGTTTTTTTAAAACAGATAACAGCCAAATGCATGGCTCAGTTTTAATGAAATATAACAAGGATATTGAATGAAACTAGGGCTAAAGATGTATGAAAATATTTTTTAAATCTGGCTATCCATTTCAATATGGTGGCCACTCAAAAGGTTTTTCGTTTAATAACTCATTTCAAGTGATTTGAATTTATATATTCTAAGTAATCAATCGAGTAACTATGACGTATTTTTTAATTTTTTTTACATATTCTGAGATTGATGTCTTAAACCATGTTAATTGCAGGTATTCTAAATTAATCTAATTTTCTATTGAATAATGAATAAAACAATTTGTTTTCTGTTGGGATTGAAATCCAAAGAAAAATCTTATGAATGTAGTAATGATAAGAACATGTAGGGAGCAAGGTATACTGTAACTACTAGTTTAGAATGTGTGTATTTAGTAAAGTGTATGGTTATTTTCGGGGTACATCAGAAGTGAGTATAAATGAACAAGGGTTCTTCTGTTCCCCGAGAACTATCCATGATGAACTAGGTTTAAAATGGGAACTATAGGATCTGCATTCTTCTGGTAAGTCTTTAGTTCACGTCCATCTTTCCTTGTTACAATATTTACATGAAAAAAATGTTAATCAGAATTTCAAATCCTGAGTATATTCATGTCCAAATATATAAAAATAAGAAAAATATATGACTCTTCTGAATTTGGAGCTCTATAGAAATTAAATCTATAATATTTGTGCCTCTACGTAAAATTTAGATTTATTGTGTTTGGTTTAGATTTTACAGTAAATTGTTTGCTCATTCATAATATTGAACCAAGGCTTTGTTAATCTGAAACTTAAGTTATATATGAACTAGTGAACGTTATCTTTTTCAATTGTCTTTCAAACAAATGGAAACTAAAGATAAGATGTTGCATATCACTATACACAATACTTTAAGATTGATACTCCTTGTCTGGCCAAAGGTAACGAGTTAAAGAACTATCACAAGATATATATAATAAATGAATTGTCTTCTTGTTAAAACCTTTGTTGGTTGGCAACTTTACAACTATAATGAGGTGAGCTTTGTAAAGAGCATACAGAAACAAAATTATTCACTGGGGAAGGATTTAAACAAGATCACAGTTAAGGCCGAGCTTCAGTTGCTAAACTTTTGCCTACAAGATGATGTGTTACCTCCCATCAGGTCAATTTTATTCTTGACTAAGGAGGCAACATGATGAATTTTCCACAGAAAAAATTATCATTTAAATTTTTATTCGATAAATTTTTCAACTTTTTGAAGTGAACTAATGTTTTCATGATTTCCTAAATGTTAAAGTTTACACTTAAGGTGATTGGCCCTTTTCATTTGGCGTGGAAATGCGGAGCCATGGGAACAAACGGTTATCTTCAAGAATTTTTATTGCTTTGCAATTTTCTTTTCAGAAATGGTCTGTTCAAGAATATAAATTTGTTGATTAAGTTATACTTTTTATATACACACCTCCTTTATAATTTTAACAGTGATCAAATATCGATAAAATTGATATTTTTCAAAAGAAAACTGCCGGCTTCATAACAAAAAATAATAAATTGTAACAATTAATAAACATTGATACATTATCTCAGAAGGGGCATTGAAAATATTAATATAAAAATTGCACTCATCCTTAAGAAAACTGCTTATTTCCAAACGTATGATTTTACCGCAAGACCTGTTCAGTATAGAGCGCCATCTACAGTTTCTGTGATCCATCTTTTCTTGTTGGCGCGGAAGGATACTTTGGTCGGTTGTGAAGCCACACCATGCCTTTCACCCTCCCGCCCACCATCTCACAAAATTGATTTTAGACTTGCAGTCGACAGGGCCAAGGCCTTAAATAGTTCTATCCAAAGAAGATTAACAATAGAAATACACTAGTTTTCTACTCTCCCTCTACAATAATGCAGGTGCACTTCCTCTAAATTCAAACTTCCTCATTCCTAACAAAATGGTGTAATAAGTACATTTGTGTATTATAGCGTGGATAAAAATAAAATTTTGAAAGCTATTGAAGAGACCGAAGTGGAAAGAGAAGTTGTAATGAGAGTGAAAAGCATATGAGAATGGCAAGAATTGTATTAAGACAAAGTGGGTGTACGAAGTGGTTCCAAATAAAAAATGGCGTAAAGCAGAGGAGAACCCTCTCACTCCTACTATTTGTAATGGTAATAGAAATGGTCATGAACAAAGCAGGAAAACTCGGGGAGGAAAGAATGAAAACCATGATGTTTGCTGATGATTTTATGGTATGAGGAGGGCAGGGAGAGAAAGTACAGGAACAGCTATAGGAATGGAATGAGGAAGTGGAAAAGTGTGGAATGAAATTCAGCATAGTGAAGTGTGAAGTGATATTAATGAAAAGGAAGAGGGTAAGGCCTAATAAAGCTATACAGTTGGATGAGGTTGAGCTGAGAAAAGTATATAATGTAAAATTTCTTGGAAGCGTGATTGAGGCGATAGATGGGAGTAGAGAGGATAAAATGAGAAGAGGACTGCAGGGAGAGTTGTTCTATAGATGAGTAAGAGACATTCTATGGAGAAAAGAAGTGCCCTTGAAGTGTAAGGAAGTGATGTATAGGGTGTACTTTGTACCCAATGTCACTTATGCAGCAGAAACATGGACATGATGGGAATGAAGTTTGTAAGAAGCATGTTAGCAGTCTAGAGGAGAAATAGGAGAAAGAATGACGTAATCCTAGAAAGAGTGGGAGTAGAGGAAGTACGTATAGAAAGCGGAAAGATAGAGGAAGATGAAGGCATTTCAATAAAATGACCCAGCCATAGTCTGAAAAAAAGTTGATGATGATTGTATAACCTAGATGGGCAGTAGGATGCGGTGTTAGAAAAATAGATGTAATATCAAACAAAGTACAATGATAGTGATTTCAGTTCTCTTCTCACAATCATGTTATCATGTTTTGACTAAAGCACTTGGTAGATAAATGTAAAGCATCGGTATCACAGAAGCTTCTAGAGACCAAACATGTTAATATTTCTTTATTATAACCAAATATTTCCCTGCGATTCAAAAACCTAAAACCTTATCGGACATGATGTGAAAGTGAGTGAGGTGTTAAGTATGGGGGGCCTAGAAAGTTTTAGTAGCTAAGTCTACCAAGTTAGAGCTGAGCAGCGGATTCGCTCTTCCTTGATTAACGATAAGAGTATTAGTGATTTTCTAAGAAAAACAAATTGGAGAACTATTAAGCAAGTGAAAATTTATCTTGAAAAGAGATTTAAAAAAATTAAATTGTTGACAGAGGTTTTTTTCCCCAATATATCAGTATGGAGACTCAAAACACAGCTTTCCCTTTCAAAAGCTAGGCATATTAGTGCATACCTGTTTTTGCCGGTAAAAATATAATAAACAACAAAAATATTTTACTAAATAAAATCATTTTTAATATAGCTTTTTAATGCATCATATTATTTTAATTTGGACCTTCAAGTTTTTATGATATGATGTATCAAGTTAAAAGCATGTTAATTATGGCAAGATTATTATTATTATTACCGCGTCTTACTACCTGTTCGGGTTGTACGCACTTAAGCTAATGTGTAATGGTAGGGTGATTGTGAGATGAAATAGAGGACCTACAGTTTAACGTGGAATCCGAACCACGGTGGAGGACCTGGCATTCCCCACATTCACAAGATGTCTTGTCAGAGGTGAAGAAAGGGTTTGGTAATATGATAAATCTGTGCCAAAACCGAGGATTGAACCCCGGACCCTCAGCACAGAAGTTCGACACCTTACCCCTAGACCACCAGGTCAACTTCTAAAATTATGGCAATAGTAATTTAATTTTTAAAGCTACTTTCGAGTGGATTTATGTAAGTTCAGGCATTTTTTATTTGGGTGTTGTATATGGAATGGATAAAATATGCAAACAATGTCCTTTGAGTGAACTACCCGATTGCTGTAACTTAGTTGGCGTTTTCTTAACAGCGCATATATAAATTATCACATTTTAGTTATATATCTTTATTTTATAGAATATGCCCACATTTAGAATTTAAATCTGTTTTGAGTGTGTTAAGTGGCAAATCATAGCAAAGTTAAAAAATGATGATATCTGCAATTTAAAAATATATCTTTGCACACATGCATAGAAATTGTATTTTGATTTCAGAGCTCCAAGCTTAATTCTTTCAATTCATCAATCAGAATGTCCATATTCCAGATAGTCCAAATTTTTGAAACAATCTAAGAATTGTATTTTTAATTTGCGATTGCATTTTAAATTCATATTTTCCACTTAAAATATTTAAAAAATCAGCACTTTAATGTAAGTTAATTATTTTGGTATTTAATTTGAACTTAAAACCAATCAATACACAACTGACAAGCTAGTTCAACAGCCGAAACCATAATTTACACTAAACTCTGTTTTAAAATAATGTTAATTTCCAATTTTTTAGACAAATCCATACAAAAAAATATTTCAGAAACCAAGTGGAACTGAACCACAATGCCTAAAACTGTTATTTGCTCATAATGACAGTTTATGAAACTCTGTACTGAAATAAACTATCCAGATATTTTCTCGATTTAGCACACAAACTTTACAATAACAAAAATAACTTTACACAATAAATTAATTTTACACTAATTTTATAAATAATATTTGTTTAATATCTATTGAAACAAACAAAAATAGAAATTCCTTTAAAATTATTGGTTTTATGCATTAAAACATATTTTATATATAAAAAAAGCATAATAAAATAAATATATAAACTAGGCCATACAAAAATATCAGTAGTTATACTAAATTTGTTAACAACACAGATAATCAATATGTTATACGATGTATTTGAAACAAGGATGATATTAGAAGACAGTTTGTTGGCTTCTAGATATCAAGCACACACAAAGATGACAAAAGCATTAGTGCATAATGTGATGTGTAAAAAGCATGTGATTTGCTACTAATAGTTTGTGATTAGTTGACAACAATCAAGTGCAAACAGTTAAAAGCTTTTGAAAAGTTAACATAGCAAACAAACACTATAAGTACTTCATTAATAATAGTTTATCAAGATCAGAAAAAATGTATAGTTTATCAAATATAATATTAAATTCTTATAAAATACATTATTTTTGAAATAATGTAAATAAGCTTCATAAATAACAAAATGTCTTTATTTTACAGAGACCTTTAATCAATGGAAATTATTGGTTACTTGATGTTTTTACATTATAAAAACACGTTTAGGATGAGTAATTGTCCAAGTGGGCTAGATTTACACACATCCAATTTACATGGGCTGAAATGATGCTAAAACATATGCTATTCAACACCAACTATATTAATTTAAAGTAAATATTGAATTATACCAATACTACAGCTAAGAGCTGTGTGTATATTTATCGAGCATTGTTGTAAATATGTGTTTTTTGTTCGGGATTTTAAATTTAATCAAAACTAAAAAAATATAAGGCAAATTTGTTATTTGCAAAATAAAAATAACACAAAATAATCATTTTGTTATTTAACGCTTAGTTACATATGCTTTCCCCCTAAATTAATGTCTATGTTTAAAAAAAAATTAATTTAGAAGACATAAAAATAGGTCTCACAAACATTCAATTAAGGAAATATAAAATTGCTAGTAAAAATTATATCTACTATACCACTACAATAATTTAATAACTTTATCACTAACTCAATGATAAATTTCAAACTTGCTACATATAATTTTATTTAGCAAACTAGACAATAATGTGCAATAAGAGATGGATCAAATATTATAGAGAAAAAAACACCTCTTTACACCATTTTACTATGGAATAAATTATCTAGTTTTATTACTGAGCTAAATCTATTTTTCTATTTACTACATATAAAATACACAAACCTTTCTTAATGAATGTGCTGCAATAAATCTTATAATTTCATGACATTAAATGTAAATATATATATATTAAAATATTTCTTACCAACCATATGTAAAATACATTACCTTTCTATTAAAAAAAACAATGGTTGTTTCACACATTTACACATGCAGAGAGCAAACACAAAAATCTGATTGGTATTTATAGTTTGAAAGAGCTGTTACAAGATTAAGTGCCATGTTAGAATGAAAAAACATCATTTTTTTATCAAACATATTTCAAACTATTGACTTAAAACACAAAATATGAGAGTTATGTATGGCTTTTTAATAAGTTGATAAAATATAAATGAATGTTTAAAATTGATTGAATTGTAGTCCCTTCCATAAGGAAACTACCATAATTACAATCATTGTGTTAATAATATTCATTAGCTTTAATTGAGTTTCTTTAGAAAGCCAATTTCTCAAATTTGTACAGCCATGAATCAAAAACAATTATAGTATTGGTAAATTAGTTTGATGAAACTAAAAACTGTTACTTTACAGTGTCAAACATTTGTTGGGGAGAATTAATAATATACAATTATATGTAATTTAACATGAAATAGTCAATAGTTCAAAATATATTTTCAATAAACATTGATGCAAGTGATATATGTAACAATCCAATTTTCCACTAAATCATGCAAGAAGGCGGTGTTAATATGTGAAACCAATCCCATCCAACCATAACCAGACTGGTTAAAGATGAAGACATGTTTTGTGCAATATTACAATACCTATATAACTGGAGACCAGGGCACGAAACTTGCGATGATTGCCTTTAATTTCTGGCAAGTCGACTGTGGGAAGGAGCAGCAACCAAAGAGAGAGAGAGTGAGAAAGATACACAGGGTACCAGCATAACAAAACTACATCTACATTACATTACATGACAAACACACATAACACGATCACTCCAGTCAATGCTTGCAAATCACATTATAGGGCCTTTTCAAGATGTGGCAAAACCAAATTTACATTCAATCTGGAAACTATACCCCATTTGTGGTAGTAAGAGATGTCTGAAAGGCCTTTTAGCCTGTCATAATTCTACTATACAGTGGGATTTTGGTAAGAGAAAGGACCTTCCAGACGTTGGTTCCTACCACACACGAGGTATATTTGTTATGTATTGGTGGTATGAATAATGTCTATCAACATTTCTATAATACCATATTGATATTTATTGATGACATGAAAAAGTATCACAAACACACACCTCTATTAAAACCTGTGGAGTATTATTATTACTATTAGCACCGCGTCTTACTACCCGTTCGGGTTATACGCACTTACGCTAATGTGTAATGGTAGGGTGATTGTGAGATGAAATGGAGGACATACAGTTTAACGTGGAATCCGAACCACGGTGGAGGCCTGGCATTCCCCACATTCACAAGATGTCTTGTCAGAGGTGAAGTAAGGGTTTGGTAATCAGATAAATCTGTGCCAGGACCGAGGATTGAACCCCGGACCCCCAGCACAGAAGTCCGACACCTTACCCCTAGACCACCAGATCACTAGTTAATGTACATTCATCACACCAATAAGAATCAAGAGAATTTCCAGTTAAATTAGAAAGTGTTTTGATTTGCCTGGGAACCCATTATGTGTCAAAGTAATTGTAAACTTTTATTAAATATTGTTAAACTGCAGTGAAGATGAAAATCCAGATCACTTCAATGAACATTAAGGAATTTTGCACCAGAAATAAAATCCAAAATCTTCTAAATAAAAGAGAAACAAAATAATAGGGATATTAAAAGTCCGCAAGTTATGGCATTTAAGTAAGAGTAGGATTTAAAATGATTGAAATATTTTAGAAATTATTTTACAAAAGTAAATGAGATGGTGTCTACTAAACTTTTATTATAAAAAGTGAAACAAATTAGTTTTTATCCCAAAATCAAATACTTAAATGAGAAAACCTTGCAGGTATGGTAGTTTGGAAAGTTTGAAAAGAAATGAAACAAATTAATTTTTATCCCAAAATCAAATACTTAAATGAGAAAACCTTGCAGGTATGGTAGTTTGGAAAGTTTGAAAATAAATGAAACAGTCAAGCTTGGAAAATATTTAGGGCCTACTTGTAAATGTTCAAAAGAGTTGAATGTCGTCGTACAATGTGACTATATATATATATATAAAAACATAATGAACATTCCTGATTTTCCAAAATAAAATGTGTAAGTTTCCTTGATCTTCTGTTTAAAAACAAAAATGTCAAGTGTGATATATGTTTGAATATTATTTTAAAAAACACAATATAGTTAGTTTTGGACACAAAGTATTGTGTACATTTCCCTATGAGAAGAGAGATTACAATGCCTATTATAAATCTCAATGTTTAGTGTTTAATACAGCTGTTAGTGTTTAAAAAAATTAATTTGTGCTAATGGGGCAACTTTCTATACAAGTTTATGTTTGTTGTTAGGCTTATTAATTGTGTATCACACTATACATTGTAGCAGATATGTGATATTCTCATGGTCCGATGTGGTTCGTTGCAGGTGTAAAAAAAAATCTATGTATAGCCTGGATTCAGGTTGGAGTTTGAGTTTAACCTGTATATTTCACATATTGGTTGATATTCTGTAGACAAGATGGAGGTTCCCTAAGATATGTAGTCATTGGGGTAGAAGAATAAACATATTTGTCAGTTGAAGCAATCAAAGAGTTTTTTAAAGTTATAGGCTCTTAAGATTATCAATATATTTAAAAATGTATGTCAAGTTACAAGATCCAGGAAACCTAACATATTCATTAAAATGTATTAGGGGGTTGTAAATTTTACCTACCACATATTGCTCAACCACAAATATTTCATAACAAAGATCATAAGTGGTATTTTAAAATTAAAACATTATGATTAGTACAATGTTTATTTCAAAGTCTACCAGATATTTTAATAGTAGCATCTTTTGGAATTTTCATTTTTTTATATATTTAAAGGGCGAGATTATTGATTTTAATTAAAAATGTTTTCTTTGTGTTCTAGGTGTGTGGCATTTTGTTGAATCAACTAATGATTAATTTTAATTCTTGCGTAAAATAAATTGATACATAAAAATTGTACAAAGAATCAATCCTGATAACTGAATCAAATTCAATTAAGGGAATAGAGCCCTGGACTTTTCGGTTTGTGCACCAATGGTCTATCAATGAGTCATTCTGGTGTGTCTTATCCAGGACCATCTATAATAAATACTTGCAATTAATGACAAACAGGAAACAGGAATCCCATACAGGACTTATTGCTTTGCACGTCAATGCTTCATCAGTCATCCTGGTTTGTACCATTACAACTAGTGCAATATGAACCTAGATTAGAGACAAACAAAGATGGTTCAGTGGTAGATCATTGGCATGAAAAGTCAAAAGTCCCGGATTCAATCCTCATGTCCAGATTGTCATTTCCCCCTTGAATGAATAAAAATTAATTGCTATAGTATATAAAAGACATTCACCAACTTCAAACTTAACATTTTCAAATGCTAATAATTTTTCAAATGAAGATCTACAAATAGGTAAGAGTTGGGTCAAATTAACTATTTTTAAGAATTTGTATCTTGTAAAAAATTTTGAACATAAACTAATAAGAAAATATAATAGATTAGAAAATAGAAACAGTGATGCCTCAAATTGAACTTGTTTTTGTTAAAATACATTCATTATAACATTCATACATTTAGTTAAGTGTTAAGTTAATGGTCTAGAGTTTGGTTATTTAGTTTGTCCTGTATTGTGTTGGGGCTCAATCTCAAATATGCACTACTGGTCCAATACAAAAATCCTCAAATCTCCAATATTCTTAAGGATTCAAGGGTTTAAAGATCCAATCCCTGGTAAAAATGCTTATATTGGCCAGGCAACCAACATTTTACGAATTTTTCAGTGATTAATAATATTTCCAGAGTGGCTAACACCCTTACCTGACCAATGAAAAGAAGTGGATTCCAAATATATGAACATAAAATATTTGGTAAAGGGTGGTATTACATCAAACATATTGTCAACAACAAAGGAAAGGTTAACATACATAACATTCACTACACACGCTTCATAATAAAGAGTTTTTTAACCATTATATACCTCAAGTCAAATATATTGCAATTACAAGCATACTTCAATCACAAGTCTCTAAACAAAATTTAACTAGGATATGTGGAAAATCAACAAAATGTATCAATAGTCAAATACAGTATTTTTAATCGTAATAGAATTACTAAGAATAGAATCTATTGTCTACCAATGTGAGATACATAAATTTGGTTGGTAAATACTCTAAGATTTCGGTTAAGTTCTAAAGGTTATTACTTTTCATATAGAACTATATACCAAAACTTTATAATTCAAAAACAAAAAACAAGACATCAAACTGAACCATTGGGAGTAGTGTGTGTACCTCTTTTTCAACTATATGTTACTTCAGTATAGTGATTAACACAAGTATTTCTGAAAAACAAAATATGAGGAGATTAAGATGCAAACAAAAGTGGTATTTCTTGTTACTATTAAGTTGTTACTTCAAATCAAGCTCAATTCAAATACTCATTTTTAAATCTGTTTGTGTGTATGCTTGACCCCCACCAGTATGTTAAGTCATTGTCCCTGATATTATCATCAAGGTTATATTAGATAAATGGATGGTATGTTAGTGATCCAAAGGATTATAAAAGATATGACCACATTAGCATACACAATGACATTAAAATTAATCTAATAAAAACAAATATTTTTATAAATGTGTCACCTATGCATTAACTGCAGAGCCGTTACCATTCCATAAGCATATACTATTTTCACTTTAGGAATACAACTGTCATTATTGGCACCCGCTATCGAAAAGGACAGCAGCACAACATACCCTTTGTCACATTATAAATACATCAAACTTTTGGGACTGGCAGATAAGTATAAAACATTAGTTAACTATACCTAAAAAAATCTTACTTTTAGTGATAAGAATGTAAGGTTGTTCAAAACAAAGGACCAAAACTTGAGGATACAATGAGTCAGATTTGAGGATAAAAGCTTTTGAACATATCCTAGACAAAAATAATTTTAATGTATGTACTAAAGAAATAAATAGAAACATATTCTCATTGCTGATGGATTGTGATGACATTTCACTATTATAAAGACTCACTCATTATTTTGTTTTTCCTTTTTTTTTTCTCAGTAAGCTTATCTAGCAAAACATTATTAAAATTGGGATCTGATAGTTTAGGGAGGTTTCCTTGTAAGTTAAAGCAATAACTGTGATATCTATAGGAGCAACATGGAATAAGTAAAAAATAATGTTGGGAAATGAAGAGCATTATGAATACAAAGCAGACAATTTTCAAAATGTATCACAAATCAAACATACCCAGTTTATAACTAATGATGGAACAAAAGTTTATAATCAATAATGTTTTAATAGTAATTTTTAATAATAACTTTATAAATTGACTAATTAAAATGGTTAAAATTAAAAATATCTTTTTTTTAAAAAAATATGTTCACATAAATTTAAAATAAATGGTATTCTAGATTGCATCACGTCATCCTTAAGAAATGCTGATCGAAATATTAAATAGCCTCTTTTTAATCAGCTTAAAATTAGTACCAAATTAGTTTTAGTATACATGCCATTCAATATTAATTTGTCATATTAGTACAAAATAAATATCCATTTTATATTGCATAAAATCAATGTTTAAACTTTTTATACAATGTTTATTACTAAAAGATACTGGAGATATAGTTAACATATGATAATTATATTACAGTAGCATTACATATGAACAAATGATAATATATAGATTTCAATATGGATATATATGAGATCTCTAATGATAGACCATACCTCTCCCCTTGTCATACCTAACACTTACCTAACATATTCAAATTATATGGCATATTATATAAGCGATAAGTGTAACAAGTAAATAGGTACATCAAACGAAATTAATTTCACGTCACAGTGTGTTACACCATATATAATATAATTATATATCAATCATATACCTATACACAACAAATAAGCAACTAAATATCCTCATTAGATTAAGTATATTTATTTGACCATTCATCATTCAATGGTAGACTTTTAAAGTTCTTAAATTATTTGGAACAAAGCCCTTGACTGGCAGGATGAGAAAATAAGTCAAATTTACTTAAATCCCCCAAGTTACAGTACCATTTTCATAGAAAGAACCTTATATGACAGCTAGAAAAGTTACTTGATCTACTATCATGTCGTATCAGGTCATGTTATCTGCAGCTGGCATTTTTTATAGATATTATCAATACTTATGAAATAACACCAGTTACCATTGTTGACCTCAGAAAAATATATTCACATTTTCTGAAAGGTTCTTCTTACAAAAATCATACCATAGGTTGGCTGGTTAGTTGAAGACTTGTTAAAAACAAAGCAAAGAAATAACAAAACCAATAAAATGTGTGATTTTCTCGAACATGGTTTTCCATGATATTAAATTTCCTGCAGTGTACATTGAAAGCTCTTAACTATTTGTTTTTTCTGCATTCTACAATTAGTCTTCTAAATAAATGAAGATAATTTATTTCCTTATTCTTCCAAAAATTAAGTTATAAGGAAAACTTGATTTCAAGTGGATTTTGTCAAAACTCCTCTAAATAATGGTTTTAAGATAATTCTTGTTATATATAATGAGTCTTGATTTTTGTATAGCACATGTAAGACATGTACTAATGACCCAACTGGTATACAAATTCCAAATCATATGGTAAATGGGAAATTTATGTTTTCAATACATTTCATGAGTTATAATGGATACGGTACGTACTGGATATGTATGACTTTGGAAATATACTCACACAATTTAAAGAAAGAAACAAACATAATAAAAGTGTAATGATAGGACCTGAAAAGTCACAATATATTAACATTTTTATAATCAATGTTAAATTAATGTGTTCATGTCCAATATTTATCAGTCTATAGAAAGTAGTGTGCACATCATAAAGATAAAAAGCTTTAAAAACAAACTCACAAGTTTTTTTTGTTAGCATAATTTTAATAAACAAACTTAAAACATATTTTTTTTAATAAACTTAACCTCCAAATATGTTTATTTTATTTGCCAAAAATATTAAGAATTGATTTCTAAAAAAAAATTTTTTTTTAAATGTTAAAATATATATTATAGTTTGCTTATTTGTTGATTGATTGCCAACTAAGTTTGAAGGATAAAACAAATTACAAATATTATTATAGAACGTAAACCTGGATAAGATCATGAACATATTCTTTTTATGCAATATTCACCCCAATAAAAAAAAGACAAATCAAAAGGATAAATATGCAGTGGTGTACCATTTCATAATACAGGAGGAACGACCCCATTACGGGCCAGAGCTGCGTGGGCCCATTTTGGAAAACAAAATTATTTATTCTTTTCATTTGTGTTAATTATGCTCAGTAAAAAAGATTTATAATGATTTATTTTATAGGCCAGTAAAATAAATACTCGCTACATTACTTTAAAAAGGTTGTATAAATCACTCTTGATGTGAATCAAAATGAATGTCTTCAAGGATTATTCTCTTCTACTTGGTATTTTGAAGAATATTGTGAAACTATCTTAAAATATCAGTGATCTTTTAAAATGTCCTTAACTTCTCTCTAATAAATGCAGTATCCAAACTTTTCCAGTTTTGCAGGCGTGTATCAACCCTTTAATTCCTCTCTACAGGTGATGACAAACAGCTTGGACAAGCCAAGCTAAGCATGTGGCTATGGTTTGAACACACGATTGTTGACTAATTGGAGGAAAGTTTGAGTGTCAATCCCCTCATTAATGTACTATATTTTTGTGTTGCACAAGATCCCGAGTTGACACAATGCTGTTGAGGAAACTCTGTCTCTTGATAATTGAAAATGTTTAGAAGTGAACATGGTGTATGATTATTAAGGCAATTCATTTCATTATTCATAATGTGGAGTACTTACTACCTTAACCAATGTAAAAATGTGGTGTAAGGATAGATTCTGCTGATGCAGAATAGTAATTTGAATTTATTTGCAGTGACAAAACAAACAATTTAACAAGTGCATTTCTAAAAGTTACTTCAATAATACAAATAATTGTATAGCTTATATTACTATTGTATGATTTATCTAGCTGCTAGTAATAGCGAGTCAACTCTCAACAATAAATCAAATGATCCTTGGACTGGAAATGTGAAGAGAAATATTCTCTAACAACTTCAAACGTTTGGGATCTTAAGTAGCTTGGTAAGAAACCAAGTCCTAGTTATGAGGATCATCCAGAAAGTAAGGTTACAACATTTATTTAGGATTGAAAAATGCTTGTATTTAATTGAAATTCACAGGATACTTCAATAATATATTATACTATTTTTCAAAGTAATCGCCATTGAGATCGAGACACTTCAATGGTCTGGGCACCAGCTTTTGTATGCCAGTGTCATAGACCTCAGTCGCCAACTCTTTCAGCCACTTATTCACAGCTTCCTCGACCTCCTGATTGTTGGAAAAACGTTTCCCACCCAAAAACTCCTTTAGTTTAGTGAAAAAGTGATAGTCTGAAGGCGCCAAGTCGGGTGAATAGGGAGGGTGGGTGACAATATCCCATCCAAACGATGTCAGAAGCTCCTGTGAAACTCGCGCGGTGTGGGGCCTGGCGTTGTCATTCAGGAGGCTGACTACCAGGTCAATATTCCCCTTCTGCGATTCTGAATGGCTCTTCTGAGATTTTTATGGTATTGCAGTAAGCCTCTGCATTAATGATAGTCCCTTTAGGCATAAAATCCACCAAAATGACCCCCTTAAAGTCCCAAAAAACAGATGCCATGACTTTTCCGGCTGAATGGGTCGCCTTGAACTTTTTGGTGGCGGGGGAAGATGAATGATGCCACTGAAGTGATTGTCTTTTGGATTCTGGGGTGTAGTGACACCCAAGTCTGATTCCCCATCACGATAAAGTCCAGAAAAGCTTTTCCCTCCTGTGCAAAATGATCCAAAAATTAAGGCGCGGTGGTCACACGATTTTGATGGTGCTCTGATGTGAGCATTCTGGGCACTCATCTCGCACACAACTTCTTGTAACCAAGTTTTTTCGACACAATATCACCAAGAAGACTTCGAGAAATGTCAGGAAATTTTTCGTGGAGGTCGTCAAGCATCACACAATGATTATTTCGCACTTGTTCTTCAATTTTTTGCACAAGTTCGTCAGAAATCCCTGATGGTAGCCCAATCTTTGCCTCGTCGTGAGTATCATTAAGGCCTTCTCTGAAAAACCTAAACCACTTCGTGACATGTTGTTGACTCATCACATCACTATCATAAGCTTCCACGAGCTTCTGATGGATATTCGCAGCGGTATTGTTCTGCAAAGTCAAAAAACGGATGACCATGCGGATCTCGCACGGACAGGAGGTGGCGGGAGCTCGCGATGACCTCTCCATCAGAAGAATTTACCGTGACTGAAAAAAATGGATGACAAACGCGCAGGACCAAACAAACTGACTGTCAGGATTCCCCCTTCACGCAAGGTGTGCCAGATTTGAAACAAAAAATTTCCCCCGGCCTCAGGAGCCCTTGTAAGCTTACTTTCTGGATGACCCTCGTAAATACCAACATTAGTTGTTTTACAAATAAAAAAAATCAAACTTAAATTGTAAAGTTGATAGACATATATCCCAGTTTAATAGTTTTCTTCTAAAATATATGGAATGAGATTGTCAACTGAAACATAAACTTTACTAATAATTGAAAGAATAGACAAATCCTGAACATTAACACCATGAATATCACTATTAGAAACTATAAAGTGTTGTATCAATAACAAACTTAAAAAGTATAGGCTAATTATTGATCAATAACTGTTATACACACACCTGGTAGAATAATGTTTAGATAAACTTATATTATCACAAAGCTGCAGTTCTAAGTGTCTATGTTAAGGATTTTACAAGTTTATTTTTATACTTGAGGATGGTACTAATACATCATAGTAATTAAGTAACACTTTCACCATACTCTTAATAATTAACGTACCTTTTGTTGTGATAGAATGACCCACCATGTGAGTGTGAGCCTAATGATTATTTGAACAACTGACTGTCATTTTGTGTCTACACCATTCAAACATAGTAACTTCAAAAAACACCACCAATAATTGCATTACTCACCATTATCAGATGGTGTGAGATGAATATTATTTCTCAAAGCAATGTTTCTAAAAAATAATGTTAAGACTGAAAATAACTGGATCCCCTAATAAATTTGAAAATACTCCTATCTGTCCTCTCTCATGGAACAAATAAAAGTTAGAAACAAACTTCACTCTGTGGAAGCAAGATGTAGAAGCAATGGAAAGCATATGGATTGTCACAGTTCAAACAAACATGAATAAAATAATTTTCATGCGGTATCAAAGCCATAGCAAATTGCTTGATTTGGACTGTGGAATATTAAGAATGATATAATTATAATTAGCGGAGGCCCATAGTGATTAAAAAAGTGTGCAATGACAGCATGGCCACACACAATCACAAAGCAAGTACAGCATTATGTGAAAAATATGTTGAAGCTTTCAATGAAGTAGTCGTGCTGCTAGCAGAAGAGAAATTTTAAGTATGTTACCTCTTAACCTCCAAAACACTGGTAGGCCTATGGGCACACAAAATTGGATAGAAAATCACTGAAGAAAATGCTTTTTCATCAACACTTGACTAGAAGCTTAGATATATATAAATATACTTTGATAATGTCCTTTTAAATATTCTTGTTCATTAATCCAGTTAAATTTTTGAGATAAGTGACAGGACATCAACTTGGTAAAAGGCTATGGGTCTTGATATACTCAACATTATGTACAATTGAAGTGAATTGAGTTTTTTTATATAATATTTAAGTTTCCATTTGTGAGGTTTTGTTTTTTCACAAAAGTATTAAGTATACCAATTTGCACTACCATACAAGTTATACTGGCAAGATTTGGGCTACAGGGGATATATGAGATAGTATAGGAAGCAAGAGTGAGATGGTATGGAGAGATAGTAGAGGATGGAAAAGGAGAGTGTTCCAAGGAAGAGATGGGAGCAGCAAATAACAGCACCTGTGCGAATAGGAGGAAAAGATTGGATGAACGTAAGGGATGAAGAACAGTAGTAGGACAAACAGAGATGGGGGTATTTTACTAAACTACCTGACCACAAGCCGGAAACTGTTCATCATCATGATACAAGTTATACTAAACTAATATTTTGTAGGAAATTCTACAAAAAGTAACAGTAAACAGCTAAAATATTCACTAAATTTTGTTTAGTACCTCAGTTAATATTTCAAGTTGATAAATGTATAATCAACAATTTTTTAAGAAGAGACTAGCGTTGAGTTTTCATATGATCATAAATTGTTAAAATAAAAAACACTATAGGTTTGAATTCTAAACAATCAATATGAAACAAATCTAGATTTAATATACAAAAATCTAATATGGCACCTTCCTCCAAAGCAAAAGAGTAGCTAAGCACAGATTAATAGCGTTCACAATAACTATTAAAAGAAGATGTCACAAATTAATACTGCTATGTTAATACAGTATTTATAAACAAAAGTCTAACATTTGATATATATATATATATATATATATATATATATATATATTAGTATATTATGGTTGGATGTGTTGATAAATTAATCCGTTGAAGGATTTATTCATAAAGTTTGTCAATCAGTGACTTTGGCAAGCTATGGGGTATTGAATATTAAAAAACAGTTTGTCAAAGTGTTTACCAGGAAGCTTCTTTAATACCCGGGAACATGTGTTAAAAACCAAGTGGCAATGATAGCGTAAATTACTGACAATTTTTTTGTATGGTTCAATTTTTGCAATACCTTAGGATTTCACACACCATAGGATGATTAGATTTAAGTCAAGACCCTTTGTTTGTATCTAGTGTCCATATTTATAAGTAAATGTGATAGCCTTGCCTTGAGCAGCAGTAAAAGTGTAGTCGTAGAACGTAAATGTCAAGAGATTGGGACAAAATATTCTTGTTATATAATAAACATCTTCTATGATACTGATCACTTTGATTAGTAAATCCCAGTTTTGTTTGATCTATAGTTGTAAATACCATAATTCCTTCAACAATAACTGATAAGGGTGTTGGAAGTAAAATAAGTGGTCTCTAATATCTGACACTCGAGGTGTACACACACTTGTAAGGTATAGTGTTCAAATTAGGCAGGAAGTGAAGAAGTAGCCAGCACAGATATTTATATTAATAGAATTGTTTTATTAATGGTATAAGAAACTAGTGGGTACCATTTTAAGTAGGCAGACTTTGCACATCTGTACAATATATATGGTTTCACAGTCCCAAACCAGAAAGCCTACTAATATTTTAAGAGTCATCTTGTACAGTAGTAGTAGTATTTATATTGGAATACATTGAAAGCATTATAAATAAACTTGTTTATAATGCATTTTCATTTTTAAAAAGAGGTTAAGCTTAAAAAGCATAAAGATTTATAATATTATTAAATGTAAAAATATCTAGCAAAAGGTAAATTATCATCATTTAATAAGTAAAGATGTAAGTTTTTTTAAGATTACTATTAATTACTTTAAATAAACAATAGTGAGTAACAAAAAGACAGACAGTTGTTCCAAATAAACAATCATTAGCTAAAACTAAAGATATCAACAGGAAACCTCAATATTTGATTTGGATATTTTTTAGAAAAAAAAACTTAATAAACATTATAATCTTGGTCTGTAGAATCCTGGAAATATGAGCCTAATATATTAAATAATGTTTTCTATACATATTTTTAACAAAAAATGCAATTATTCTATTACATTATTATAAGATTTATTTTATTAGCTTTTAAAATATGTTCCAGCGCATTGCCATGGATAATGCAAGTCCCAAACTTGGTTTAAAACATTATTTGAATTAAAACTAAATACAATAATTAGGCAACAAAGCACGACTGCTAAAAAAAAAAATCCGCATATAAACAAGTAAAAATTATTTGTCATTAATTTACAATCCTCACATTTTGAACTGTACATACAATTATTCCTAGATTTCTATTGTCTATTCTTATCTACTATAGATAATAAAAACAAGGTTTTGGTCATATTCTTCGACTTGAAAATATTTGAACAATTATAACAGAAAAGGCCAAAAGATAAGTATGTAACAAAATAATATAACTAAGTAGCATGAGTGACTGACTCAACAAACCAAGATTTGAATCCTCATGTACATAAGAACTTAAAATTCACTCTTCTTGTACTGAACCATGCTAGGTATATTTATTTCACCGCACTTCACCCCCTGTTTGCATTGTGCATATAGTATTAATTACACTAATAGGGACGAGACCAGGAAGATAGAATTGAGAGGAAATGTATCCATATTTGTATGGAGGGAGAGTGTAAAACCACTTCAAAACACTCGACCAGAATTCAAACTCTCATCTCTCATCCTCGGAAGCACAACTTTAGACCAATTGTGTCAAAATAACGGCCCTATCCATAGTTGTGTGCAGCCCATGGACATTATGATGAGCCAATTAACAATACGAACTTGTTCTTATTTTTATATCCGTTGAGGAAATACAACATTAATTAGTAATGTAGTACTTGAAAAATTGGCAAAGTTTGAGGAGTACTAGCATATGAGGTTGTATCAAATATGTAATCTTTCAAATATTTGTTGAATTTGTGCACCAAATATGTGCAATATTTGGCAGCATATACATATGTTAACAGTTCCTTTTTTAAAGGAAATGAAATGAAACCAAAGACCTGAGAGATTTCTGCTTTAATTTACTTTACAACCATTACGGTTTCAGGCCTGTGGTATGATTCAGTTTTTTATTCAAGCCATATATTTTCCACCACTGGCTGGCTAGGCCTGCCTGCCAAATGTAGATTTTTTACCTCACTTAAAATTAAGCTACCGGTTTTACCTCCCTTACTCCCCCCTGACCTTTTTTCAAAGTCCCATTTAAAAATTCTGGGATTTTCCGATTATTTTATATATTTGGATTTGTCCCTATACCCACTTAATGAATAAACTTGACCATGAGCAAAAGTAAAAACACAAATAATCATAAATTTATAACAACTATAAATGGAAACAAATTGCGCGCGCGCACACACACACAAAGAAAACTATTGTTAAAAAACGCCAATATTGTAAAGTCATTGTTGAGCAAACACTTGGGCCAGAATATAAAGATAAAGATTTTTTTTTTCAATATGATTGGCTTATTTGATTTTCTTAATGTGGTCTATAAGTCACTACACTCCCTATAGACCAGACTGCCAAGAAAGGTGAGATCGGGATTCGATCCCAGTCAGGTGTACTGAGGGTGGTTTTTCATATATGGTTTTCAAAAAATAGTTATAAAACATTATAGCTAACACATTAAAATTAGAAACTGTAATTTTAAAAAACAGTCTATTGTTTACAAAAGTGATTAGCACATTTTTGACTTTATCAACCCATTAAATATGTTTCCAAACACTGAAAGAATATACTCTCAAATTGTTTATTGAGCAAATATAAATATGTTATAGTACCAATACGTCTTGTTAATGACCACCACCATAAATTATCAATTGGAGGCATTACTATAGGGATATGAAAGTTTTCAAATTTTCAAGTTGAGCCGGATACTTGGGTTCAAAGTAAACGGGTGTGTAGGCTCAGCAATTTTGATCTTTTTATAAAGCTATTTATTTATTTTTCGAGTAGTGTGTTTGATAATAAAAGGGTCTCTCCTTGCCTGGATGTTGTTTGTGAATTGTGCGGTAGGAGATGAAAATAGAAAAGTAATGGTGAGAGGAAGAAACTAATAAACATGCTAGTGTAGGGTGTAAATATATGGCCATTGAAATATTAGGTCAGCCAGCCACTGAGGAAATTATATGTTGAATAGCAGAAAGAAGAAAGAAAAAAAAGGGTATAGAAAGTATATTATTTGTATTAATTAAATCAATTGAATATTTAGGGACGATTTTAACTATCAATGACTATAGACACCCAAATTGAGAGATATTTTTATAAACATTCACTAGCACATTTAAATGAATATCAACATATTTAAAAGTTAATTTGGGATTTTTAAATATATTTTACACACACACACAAAATCAAATAAGATTGGATCTTTAAGCGAATTTGACTAATTGGCCTTTTAAATATAAATGATCAAGTAAGTAGATTTTAATGAGGACTAACCATTTAAAAATACTTTTTCATCCTTAGATGACATTTTTTGCCTGAAATTGCCAGAAAAAATATTAACAAATGCACTACTATATTTTGTTTCTTTAAATTTATATTCTAGAACATTTATTCCCCTCAACCGAAGATAATTGAAAACAAAGTAAAATGGGTTTGATATGGCTATTATGACAGCCATATTGTGACATAACGCCAATATTTTAAATTTAAGAATGAAAAATTTTGCAGTAATTTTTCTACCTATAAGAACACTATACCACTTAAATTTGAGTTGATTTTTTTGCCATTTTTATCCGAAAATAAAATTTGTATTTACCGATTTTTAGTATATAAATACAACTATTTATTTAATGAAATCCAATCATTTTACTTACCACAAATTAGGATTTCTAGCAATAACTTTATTAGAGTGTAGATTAGGAAAAGAATACAGTTGGGAAATGCATGCTATTACTTGGCCAGTTAAGTTGTTAAGCAGCTTGCCTTCTGTCAAGGAATGTAAATCTCTGAATCGACAAAACATTAGTTTAACTGTTCTATATGGTTACAAAACACCTTACACAATGAAAATATAGAGATAAGGATAATGGGGAGTGACAGAGGTTACATTATGATTAGTTACATAACCTGTACTCATCAAATTACATTTTTAGGATAATCAAATATCACAGGCCATGAAGCACGAATGGGAGTGTCTAGAACTGTGTTTAGGGAAGTGACTGGTAAACCCAATGGGAAGAGCCTGTTGGTAGGATAACATTAGAATGGACCTGAAAGAGAGAGGGTGTAATGAAGTAGATTGGAAAGAGCTGGCCCAAGATAAGAATATAAGTAGTGTATGTTTGTAAATGCAGCAATACACTATTGCATTCTAAATGCTATAGATTAAGTATTAGGTAGACTTCTCCAATAGTATAGGGGTGTTTGTCTCTGGGATAGTGTCAAGGTAGCCCGAAGTAAACCGCTGCACTCAAGATTAAAAAGGAAAAGGTTGTTTATAGATAAATCTTCATACACAAACTTAATTTACATGATTTTTTTAAATGTACTTAAAGAATTGAATTGATGAAACATAATACATTTTTTAATTACTCATCATCACAATTTTATTTAAGAAACTAATATATCTATTATAGCTTGTTTATTTTATTTTTAATTTTAATAAACAAGTCCCATCGTAGTTTGATTTTAAAACATTTTTTGTATTATATTTGGAAGAAGGTACAGGAAAGGTGGATAGAAACATATAAAAGAGGGACAAACACAATATGGCCTTTACAATGAACAGAAGAACACAGTTCACACTTTACACTGCTGCCAATGGACAAAGAGGTAATGGATGTCTCTTAAAGAAAATTGATCGTCACCGCCCAATCCCCCAACCTAGGTTTCATTCTATCGGAACTCATCAGGGAGGAGTGTGAAACGCGCAACAAAACTTCCTAAAAGAGAAAACCAAAAAACACAAAAGAGGAGAGAGGTTTTCCTTATAGAGTTATATCATTATATATTCGCATCCATGTCCTTTTCCTGTGTTTGTCCTTTTTTGTTATATCTTTTATTTGTTCCTATCCTTGTGTTCTATTATTATTTACCTTTTTCGTTTTTTTTTCTCCTCTTTTGTGTTTTTTGGCTTTCTCTTTTAGGAAGTTGCGTTGCGCGTTTCACACTCCTCCCTGATGAGTTCCGATAGAATGAAACCTAGGTCGGGGGATTGGGCGGTGACGATCAATTTTCTTTAAGAGGCATCCATTACCTCTTTGTCCATTGGCAGCAGTGTAAAGTGTGAACTGTGTTCTTCTTTTCATTGTAAAGGCCATATTGTGTTTGTCCCCCTTTTATATGTTTCTATCCACCTTTCCTGTACCTTCTTCCAAATATAATACAATTACCTCATAAAGTGAAAAGAGGATTTCCTTATAGAGTTATATCATTATATATTCGCATCCATGTCCTTTTCCTGTTTTTGTCCTTTTTTGTTATACCTTTTATTTGTTCCTATTCTTGTGTTCTATTATTCTTTACCTTTTTCCTTTTTTTCTCCTCTTTTGTGTTTTTTGGTTTTTTTCTTGTAGTTGCGTTGCACGTTTCACTCTCCTCCCTGATGAGTTCCGATAGAATGAAACCTAAGTCGGGGGATTGGGCGGTGACGATCAATTTTCTTTAAGAGACATCCAATACCTCTTTGTCCATTGGCAGCAGTGTAAAGTGTGTTGTTCTTTTCATTGTAAAGGCCATATTGTGTTTGTCCCTCTTTTATATGTTTCTATCCACCTTTCCTGTACCTTCTTCCAAATATAATACAATTACCTCATAAAGTGAAAGGAGGTTTTCCTTATAGAGTAAAAACATTTTTTGTTATTTTCCTGAGTGGATAGTCGTGATATTGCTCTTACAGTAGGTTCTAGATTCTTCCCCATGAGTCCTCTTGAAAATACATACTGTGTGAAGATTTATATGACAAACTCTGATGTTTGTTGAGTGATATCAAGTATTGTGCTATCCTGTTGAAACTATTGTTATCACAATAGCAAGTTTATTGATAGATTAAATTACCACAGATTGTCAACATATATGATAGTTTGTTGTTGGCACTTTTCCCAATTTACAGTAACACACAATTTCAGTCCTCAATGAAATAGGAAGCAATAATGTCATGTTACAAGAATAATTTTCCGCTTTGAAAAGAATGAACAACATTGTCTGCACATTAAAAAGTCAAGAAACCTTCATTTGTTTACATAAGCTGACATCACACAATATAAAATTGATTTTGCAAAATAGTTGTTTTTAATTATATACACATTTGCAACTATGACAACCAAACATTTGTGCAAAAATTTGATAGCCATTCTTTATGCCAAAGCTATAGGCTATATGAACAAATCTCCATTTCATGAAATATTTTTTGCATAAATGCACTCTATTCAGAGTTCTTTCACAAGAGAATACAGTTCCGATTTATTTTTACCAGGGGACTGATAAATTTTCGACACTTCCCTCATATACACATCTTGCGATGTTGGTTTCTCTGCACTACAATAGTTGCAATAAAACATAGTATTCCTTAACCTTTACACAAACAAGATTTATAAGTGTTTTTTTTTAACTTACTACACTCATTCCGATTATTTGCCGGATCTTTAATAACATTCCTTTACTCTTTAAAACAATCTCTTTGGTGTTGCATAGGATTTAACACAAATTGAAACGTTTTGGATAGTTTCATAGGGTCAATAATTGAAATGAAACTAGTCTATAACAAAATTAAATTTGTTATGTTGTTAAGAAAGTAGTGACAATGGGTACGAAGTTCTTGAGTAGCTTGCTGGGTGTCACCAGGAGAGATAAGACAGAAACGAGGGTGCACGAGAAAGAGCTGTACAGCTACTGAATGCATCAAAAGGGGAATCAAGGATGAAGTAGTATGGACATGTCAAGAGTATGGCAAGAGTGGCACAAATAATGTTGAAGCTGAAGGGCGAAGAAAAATGGGCAAAAAGGAGAGCATGGAGGTGAGAAGAGGTCTTGTTGAAAGAGTGGGTGAGGGTGAGGGAGGAATAGTGGTGGAGCGATAAAAAAAAGAAAGCAGCCATTTACTAAACTGACCTCACTAGTAACAGTACTAAGATTAAGATGTCGAAGAAACTATTTCACAGTTAAATAATTATTCCATAGGGTTAAATTTGTTTTAACAAAGCAGTCCTCTTGAGGAATCTCCACAATCATCCAAAATCTTCATAGAAACTCTATAATGGATGCCACTTCCCTCTTTTCAAACACAGTTTCAAGCTCAAATATTTATCTTTGTTATCTTTAAAGGTCTTAAGTTTTCTTTGTTTTCATACACCAAAATATTGATATTTTTGAAAAGATGAATGCAAAAAATGTCCTAAAAAAATTATTACATGGTCAAGAATTTACCCTTTGACATCTATGAATGAATAAATAAAATGAATGAATATAACCATCACTAGACACTTGTTTTCGGTAAAAAATAATTTGCTAAAATTTGACAGTTTTTATAAAGTCACTTTGATATATTTTTCTTCATTTGTCAAATTTTGATGATTTTTAATTTAGAATTTAATTTTGAAAGCTATTTGACTTGGTATAAAATAATGATTTTCTCTTTTTATCAATGATAATTGATAAAATATAGCCTGCCACACATAAACCAGCAATTCAAGGCGAATCAGAAAATGAGACAGCATCAACTCCATCTTAATAGGGGATAGATTGTTTTTTCTTTCTGTCATTATGTTCTCGTACAACGAAACTGATCGTAAGCATTTCAATTCAACAAGAATTCATTGCAGGCTACCATAAATAGATATATATGTGAATTTTTGGTATTACCTTCTCAATTTCATGATTTAGTTTTTTCATGTAAAATTGTCAATATTTTGCAATTTTGTACAACACGAAAAACAGGTATGTCTAGCCATAACATATCATGCTAATTGCTGTGAGCAACATTGCTAAAATACTGTATACTTTATTTTGTGACAAACTTTATAGTACCCCACAAAATGCAAAAAGTCTTCAGAGGTCAGAACAATTTAATACATATTTGATTTATTGCAATGTCCTATAAACCATTTCTCAAAAACTAGAATATTGTGAACAAATTACAATTTAGACATACAAAATAAACACTGAAGATTATACACAAGAGGCAATGTAATGGCTAAAGAGACTAAAGCACACATACTAATTGTTTGTAAGTTATTTAATATTAATAATAATAACCTATAAAATAAGGCAAGGTACGATTAAAACAGCCTATAAAATATCACATTTATTTTTCACTACCACTAAGCTACCAAGATGTGTCCTATGCTAAGGCTCATATTTCTTCGACATTTAAGCCAGTGTAGTCCAACTCATGGCTCATTAACTGTTTTATCCTGTTCAACCAATCTCAACATTTTTTTAAATAATCAGAAAAAGATGTAGCCTCTATCCACATTGTCAAAAACATGCAGCACAAAAATGACCTTAGTCAACTTCCCAACTATATTTGTACAAACACATTGTACATATATGTACAATTGGCCCACGAGTCATGAGAGGTTGGAACACACTGATTTAGGACACTAGCATGGAAGTGTCTTGGGTGATCTAACACAGCAATTTGTTTACTTATTTAATCTATTGCAATTAGGGTTGTGCTGATGATCTGATTCACATTTTGAGCTCATTATATTCTTTGATCTTTTGAAATGTTCAAGAGTCTGGTAATGATCGCTAGAAAATTTTAAGCTGGGAAGCAGAAAACATGGTCCTTTGTACTATCACTTGATCAAATGCTGACAGTTAAAAGGATTGTTGGGTGGAAAGAAGAATGGGTGGGGAGTGGGGGCTGTACTGGTTAGGGAGAAAAAATGTCTGAAAGGACAGTCTTGAGGTGACTCATACTTGGGGCTTTCAAGTAGACCGAGAGAGATAGTGCTATAGGATAGCTTTTACTGTCAACACTTTGTGAACAACAGATTAGAGAGAGAGAAAGTGTGAAAGAATGAGTGTGTAGATTTAAGAGATGGCATTACCATAAAAATTCAACATTAGTTCATAAGTATTTGACTTCCCATGTATTTTTTCACTTTAGTTACTTAATTTATAAGTATTAACTAAATAAATTTAATGACTCAGATATGTATGTTTGGTGTTTGATTTATAAATAATAATAATAATTGTTAGCAATGCTTCATGTAAAAGATTAAAACAAATAAACATAATCTTAGCCTTTGAATAACTTTGTGCTGGTTTCTAGGGGTCAGCGAGATCAAATTTTCGCTCGAGACGAGAACGAGAGTGAAACTTAAAAATCAAGACAAGATTGGGAACAAGAATTTTAGAATCCCTAACTTCGGGATGAAAACAGAAACTTAAAATGTATAATTAATTATTTATATTACTATCTTAAGACACTATGCAATATTTAATTTGTTGAATGAATACCTAAGTGAGATATACAATAAATCAACTAACCGAAATAACTTTAATAAATATCACACATGAAATAATAATAATAACAAACATAAAAATGTGTTGAATAACTAATTTTTTTAACTAGTCAGGAATGAAAGAACAATTCCTGAAATTTTTGAGATTATTGCATCTGTCCCAACAATTGGGTCAGGAACAAGAAATTTTATTGCCACAGGAATCCCGCATATCCCTACTAGTTTCGAAAGAATTACTAAAAAATTTTATTAATAATTTATGCTAACAGTTGAGAATTTTGGATTTATATAAAATGAGGTATAAAACACTTGATTTATTTGTGTCGTTATACATATACCTTTGTAATATTGTAAAGAAAATAAACCAAATGATTGGCATCAAGGACCAGCAAAAGGGCTGATCAGCCCACACCTAATTACGATAAGATTAAGCTAGCACCAGAATATTCAATACAGGTTGTTGGTTGTGTCACAAATCATATTTTATAGAATACGTACATAAGATTAAATAATACTGTTATCTTAAAAAAGAAAGTTGTGAGGAGACTTAATACAATAATGTATAATATGTATAGCACAATTAACAAAATATCTATAATATTCAAGGTTTCAACACTATTAAAACTCTGGACCTCGTTGTCTAATAACCAGTGAACAGGTATATTTCGTTTTCCACATTTAAACATAATTGTATCATAGATATAGATTTAATATATGATTATACTAATCACTTAAACTGCTTTAATTAAATTGGACCAATGAGACCAAATCAACAAACCAACATTCAATTGGATACTCATTTTGGAATCCAACATAAAACACCCAGTGATTAAGTCATACTCGGGCCGGTATGATGCCTATTGACTAAATGAAATAAATTTCATGTTACTGCAGAATCATTCTTTTAGCTAGTATTTTAAATTGGTTAGCTAAACATTTTAAAATGTTATGGGTTGTATTAATTTACAAAAGACACTATATCACCTCCGTTGGTTTAAAATAGGTGTTCGTGGATTGTATTAACCTACAAAAGAGACCCTTCATCACCTCCATGGTTTAAAAGAGGTGTTCGTGGGTTGTATTAACCTACAAAAGAGACCCTTCATCCCCTCCATGGTTTAAAAGAGGTGTTCGTGGGTTGTATTAACCTACAAAAGACACACTACGTCACCTCCAATGGTTTAAGAGGTATTGTATGTTATAAGTTTACCTAAATATTTGTGTATAACATTAACGTCTTGACACAGGAATTTAGTCTTAGAACTTTGGCTTACCATTAGGTTATCCAGGTTTGTCCTGTGTCTAGTCACACATAATTCATTTTAGAGCAGTGTGTATGATGGGCAATTAAGAATATCATAAACAATCACAGTGAGCTGTGAGTGGATTTTTGTGCGGCTGAAGTGTACAAGTGTCTAAGGGTAATTTTTCAGCATTTTTTATTATTAAAACAATTTGTAATAAATAAAATGATTTAATAATAAAAAAAATAAGAGGACAAATAAAAGTAAAAACACCCACTAACACACACACAAACACACACCAATATGTCTATGCTTTTATAGCATCTTCTTCAGAGACTTTTACTACTTCCTGAGGAAGATGCTATAAATGCATCTAAATATTGAAATGTGTGTAAATATGTGTTAGTGTTTTTACTTGTATTTGTGCTCTATTATTTTCCTACTATTCTATCATTTAATTTATTACAAATTAAAAAATAATGTAAATATTGAAATAAGATAATTATATTATAAAAACATAATAATATAGACAGGGATGTGCAAACAGCATTTTGTATCAAATAGGATAGCAAAATTTTGAACAAATATTGAATAACATAAAGCAATGTTAATTTTATTAAATACTTAATGGAAATTATTTTTATCGGTGGGTAGTTAATTCCTTTTGAAAATTTAATTATTAGCAGAGTGCAAAAAATACTACAATACTTAACGTTTTCTAAGTGTGAAATCCCTTAACATTCTAACATTCAATCGGTTTGATACATTCAAATGTTCCTTTAGGACCTATCCCTTTAATCTATAATCCCTGACTTATAAATGGTTGACTTTGGCAAACTACTTCCTACCCCTTACAACACAATCCTGCCTGACTTTAGGAGTTGATAAATTCCAGACATGTTCTGTGAGCATTTGAATGCATCCACCCCTGGATATCTCTTATGTACAGTATTTACTTTTGATATCAAAATATATTTAATTGTAATGTAGTGATGATTTGTAGGTACTTTTAATCAATAAATTATGTTTATAAATGATTAATTAATGGAACAGTATTTCCAAACTGATCCAACAGCAAATAAAATATACATTACAAAATAAATCAATAAGAAACATTTTTAAATAGGAATTAATATCAAAAATAATATCACTAAGAATAACCACCAATAATAATGTATATTATCTCAGTCCTAATACAAATGTGTAATACAACGTTTAATAATGAGGTGGCTCAATGGCTAAATAATTTTATAATAATGGAAATTAATAAAAAATAATAAATAAAAATGAAAAATAAACTAATAAGATTAAATTTAAAGAAGAAAACCCACCTAGGGAAAGGCAAAATATTTGTGAAAAATCCAATGTGCAAAGGTGATGTCTTCTTTTAATTCAAAATGGAGTAATCCAGTGTTTGTGTGTAGTGTATTCTCTCTTCTCTCTTTGTGGTTGATAAAAACAACAATGCCAAAATATTATTATATTTGTGTTCAAATGCGTGTGTGACTAATTCTACTATATATAACAGAAGAAAAGAAGAGGTCACTGCACTGCACTGCATTGGATTCATCCCATATTTTTCCTATTTCCCTAAGTGGGCTTTCTTCATTAAATCTACTCTTATTGTTTTATTTTTTCCTTTTTTTATTATTTTATCAATTTCCATTATTATAAAATAAATTTCTGATACAGGAATACTAATGTATATACATATATATATATGATTTACAAAGCTTTTAGTCCCATCTTTTCCACAACTACAAGATTTCATTCACTTAAAATGTCAAGTTGTAGCCACACACAGTAAATGCAAGCAATCCATTATAAAGCCTTATAAGATAATATCAATTATTATAATACATGCAAATAATTATAAGAAAGTATTTAGTTATATAAAATAATTGCAAATAGCATGATGATCCATTACCAATCATACAATATAAATAGTAGAGTTTATTTCAATGGTTTATATTTACAATACAATATAGCCCCTATAGACTCATCACAAAAGATAACACTTTTAAATTGGATTACATTTCAAATTATTTTGCTTTTATAATTTTTAACAGGATGACGTGATTTCTTTTTCGTTTTGTGATTGTATGACTTGAGTAAAAATTTAGCAATAGAAAGAAACTCACGTGATGGTATTTTCTTGAAAACAGTTTTAGCCATGAAGTCTTGAAACCTCTGTGCATAAAACCCTGGCCTGTGAACTGAAACGGTGTCCTATAATGGAAAGAATAGACCTTTCTTTAAGACTTGAGCCATTGATGAAACTATTCGCTATACATTTTTAGAAAAAATAAAATCAATCAACATTCCCATAGTAGAACTTTAAAACATTGTTTTCAATGGGTTGAGTATGCGTAAATAATGTGAACAAAAGAACTTAAACAGAATATGTGCACTTTCAGAACCAGCTAATTATATTAGCACATGATTTATTAACAAACTTTTATATTATAGAACAGACATAGCACCCAGTTCTCCAACGAGCCATTAATTCATCACTGTGAAATTGGAACCCCAATTTAACCAATGATATATTTGTTGGTCCTGTGGGGAATTGAGCCCGGGACCCTAAGCTCAGTCAGCAAACATGCTAGTGACTGAGTTAAGGTGTCAAACCTTAAAAAATTAATTTTATAAAACTGTATTACTCACCCCATCATGAATCATTGCTTTCCACGTGTGCTCCAGCTTTTTCTTAAGTCGATAACTCTGGAGAATATCAATAATACCAACATACAATAGTAGACGTTCTCCTTTGGAACTACGAGCAGGAATACCACCAGGTCTGTATCATCATGTTCATGAAACATAAACCATGATTTTACCATTATTAAAAGTTATATCATAATGTTTGAGTCCAAAGAGTCATGTTGTTACTCAGGGCATGAGCTGAAGATGAAAGAGGCCTGTATCTATTTAAAAGAAATCACCCTCAAGAAAAAATACCATACAAGTAAAACCGAAGAGAAGTTGAGGCAGAGTCTTTAATAAATGCTTGAATTTTCTAGCCGTTACTTATAAATACTAACAAAATTACATTACAAATTACATGCCTCTGATTTGTTTCTGTTTAATACTATGACTATAAAAAAACTAATCTTTTTTATGGACACCGTTACAGTTGATATGATTTTCCCTGACCACCACATTTCCCGATAAAGCAAAGGAGACCTGAGCTTTTATTTCTTAGTACTATGGACCAAGTTCTTTATCTCGTTAGATTTAAACAAAGTTTAATGAACACCACCCTAATAATGATATTATTATTAAAACTAATTCAATAACTACAACAGAACTCACGGAACATCATCCTCCTCGTCGATGGGCTCACTTTCTGCCTGGATGCTCTCCATAGCTGTAGAATGAGCGACCAATCTTTGTCGGTTGATAGATCGTGACCTGTTTAATGCTGCTGCTGCTGCTCTGTCTCTTTCCTCCCCTGATACTGCAACACCCTCCCCATCTTCGCCATCAGTATCTAGCCGGCGGCTGCCTTGGTTTGAACGGCGTTCCTGCCACCACAACAACACTATTTTAACAGAATATTTCATTTAGCGTTATGATGTTATTTAAAATGTATTGAACAGGCAAGTTTTCTCTTAATTATGTTTGATAATTGTGATCAACTTTTTTAATGATAGATTTAATTTCAAGTTTATAAGAGCATGTTTAACACTATCTTATAACACCTTCATGAAATATTTAAAATAAGTTGTATATCACATCTAATATGTGATTATGATTACTAAGATAGAAACCAATTAAATAAGGGAAACTTTCAAGCCTTATATTAACAATTCAATTAAAAATTCTATTTTAATCACTTACAGCTTTTTCCCGGACAGCAAGGTCAAGGTTGTGAATGCCAACTAGTAAACTGTAGTCCATAATTTTAAAGCTCTCCAGTACCTGTTAATAGTTTGATACGGATTATGACAAAATAAAAACCAGCTCTGTTCTAGAACAATGGTATTCAACCTTTTTTGTTTGCGTACCCAAAAGATATAATTTCCCTTCAACAGTGTACTCCCAAAGTGGTTGGTATGTATTGCAAACTATACATACATATTCTTTAATATACACCTAAATAAATAAACTACATCAAAAATCATCACAATCGTGTTAGACTGGCCTGCTGATGCCGAGGAAGTCAGGAATTGACAGCAGGTTGGGTCTAGTAAGGATGATTTCTCCTATATGGTTTCCCACCCTCCTTCCACGCAAATGTGGGAAGATTACCTATAAAATGCATCCATTCTCATCCCTTCCCCATTAAAGTAACTATCATATGTGTATAGCCTGAACAGGTAGAAAGACACGGTGATAAAAAAAAAATTATTCCTTATAAAACTTTGAATTGAAGATATTACGTGAGATATTGTATCAATGGTAAGGTGCTTTATTGTAGATCTTTGTAAGCCATTATCAAGCATAGCAATATAGTTAACCTGGGAAGTTTGGGGTTTAGGAAAAGATTATTTTTTTATTATTTTTGTGGTAGTACTAACGACATATATAAGGAAGGAGGAGAGCTACTTAAGACCCGCCTCGGTGGCGTAGTTGGCTAACGCGCTAGTCGTGTTGAGCTCGACTGCTGAGGACGAGGAGATCGAGGTTTGAATCTCGGTCGGGTGGACTAGGGGTGTTTTTTCATAAATGGTTTTCCACTCTCCCTCCACGCAAATGCGGGTTCACTTCCTCTAATTCAACCTACTCAATTCCTAACCCATTATTGTAATTAGTACTTAAAGCGTATAACCCGAACGGGTAGTAAGACACGGTGCTAATATTATTATAGCTACTTAGGAAGCACACATATATTTACACTAAAAGGTAATGGTTTGGATAAACACATATTTTTGTAAATATTTCCCAAACTTTTTTTTTTTACACCACATCTTATAACCCATTCAGGTAATATGCTCAAACGTTGTTAAGCATAACTTCTTAGCCCTAAACATTTTCTCTAGAGTGAAATAATATAGAGTTAGTTGTGTTTCCAGACATTTTAATTGACACTGAAAGATTAATCAAAGGATCCTGGGTTTGATTTCTGAGGGAACTTTAATGTATGAAATAGGCTGGTCCATTATTCTATATCTAGAAAAAGCAAACCTTAAAGTGAAGTGAGTTCAAAATGGGAAAGTGAGAATTGAAAAAGAGTTTGGGAAGGAAGTTAGTCCAAAGTTAGGCCCCAAAAATTATTATAAAATCTTTTCGGCAATGAAGAAAATTTAAATTTGCTAAGTTTGCAAAAGGAACACCCCGCAATAACCATAAAAACTGAACAGTTTGAAATTTAAAAATAGGTGGTGTGAAATGGGTAAAAAGAAAGGGAAAAAAAACTTGATATAGTAGAGAATTTGAATTTTTTATAGGCAGACAAAAAAAACAAAAAAATGTATACAAACTGTAATGATACTGTTTCAACCCCCTCTCATATATTCAAAAAGTTATGGATGAAGTAGTTTTCTTTAAAAAACTGTATGTAAATTTTCCTGATAATACTTCATCCATGGATGATCAGGCGTTTTCAGAAGTAATTTCAATATAATACATATTAAAACTTTCTTTCTTTAAAAAAACTCTCTTCGTTCTATTTGAAAATCAGGTGATGTGTTGACTACCATGATTGGTTTGTGATTGCCATAGTTAGCTCATGATTGTATAATGAGGAACTATCAAAACGTGAGCAGTAGGATGTTGAACGGTCTAATTTGGAAACCAGTGTCTAATTATCAGCATGCCTAACCTTTTTCTTAAAACAAAGCCTACCGTTTATTTTATATATAAACGTGTTATTTATATCCGTTATGCCCGTATATGATTGCATTACAATAAATGCATTGAAAAGTGAAAAAAATACTAGTGTTTCACCTCAAGTACATTTTTGTAATATGTACTTGCTCTGAAACCATTGTGTACATTATGGGGTTATGCCTGTAAAACTTAACAAAATCAGAAAGAAACACTTCCATACCCGACAATCTCGTTGAATAGTCTTCACCAAAGCCGTGTAGGTGTCTGCCTCCAAGCCAATGCCCTCAGGGTGGTATTCAATAAAGTCTAGATCTTTGTAAGTAGGAGAATTTTTCTGGCGCTCTGACTTGGAAGCCTAAATTATAGGAACAATACAATTTATACTTGTAGTAAACTTTACCAATATTTTATTATTTCAAAAAAATTAACAGCAATTGAGAAACAAATAATAAAATATAATACTTTTATTGAGAAAAAGAACTTTATAATATAATTATGCTGAATACTTTGTGAGTTAGCCATAACATTTCTTACCTTTCGTTTATAAGTAGAACCTTTTAGATCATATTTTTGATGCATTTTGACATAAGAAGGTAAAAGATTGTTCATGGCCACCAAACGAACATTTTTCGAGTTGCATTGGTAGCAGTATAGGCCAAAAAACTTTGGTAGGAGAGTGCGTGGATTCTGATTCAGATTCTAAAACAATATCATGAAATCAATAAAATTGTATTTTTTGTTTGTAAATGTGACTCAATATTAATTTGAAAATATCAATTAATAAAACCTCTGAAAATACAATTTGTACTTATCCTTAGATTGGAATTTTTCGTGTGAGCATAACTGAAAGAGTTGTGTTTCAGGGAAAGCTTGTATAAATAATGATTTTATTTATTCCTTAATAGTACCAAAAAATTCTGTTTGGGGTTAATAAATGTATCCATACAAAAGTGAATATGAATTATTTTATATCTCGCTGGTTCCGAGAGGTTGTTTTAACTTAAATATGATTTGATACATTTCTAATTGTCTAGTTATATTGTGGATGTTCAAAATGTTGTGCAAAATGGCAATGTTTGTGTCTCAAAGAAAATGGCATGATCTTAAAGATTTTTACTGTAACGAGGTCATGTATGCCCCTTCCTCTCCAATAATGGTATTTTCAGTCAAGAATGGAGGTTGGTGATTAGACTTGGAACTTTTACAAGTTTTTTTAGAACAAAGTCTTACTTCTTGTTCATGTTATATACATATGTATTAAATACGCTAATGAGTTCCGTATGAGGAAGGTTGAATTTAGAGGAAGTGTAACCACAATGGTGTGGAGGAAAAGTGGAAACCCATTTAGGAAAAGCTACACTCAGTACACACAACAGGGATTCGAACACCAATATCCCTATTATCGGCAGTCTAGACTATTGCAAGAGTGATACCTTAGACCATGCGGCCACAGAAGCAGGTTTTAACACGACGTGTGTAACGTAAAAATAAGAATGTTGATACTACAACCAAGAAGCCTCTTCCCTTAGGCATAAAAGCTTGATTGAGAACATGGAATCATAGTTTCTCATTATAATATATCAATTTTGCATTCACACAATCATGTTAAGAGATATATGACACAGTTCTCATCTAAGAAACTGTATTAATCATGTCAGATCTGCAAATATAAAATTCAAAAGTGAAAGATTTAATACAAATAAATACCCACTTCAATGGTCACATTGTCTAAGGCACCACTCTTTAAATAGAGTGGGATGCTGATGGGGAAAATATAGAGGTTTGAATCCTTGTTGTGTGTACTTGGTTATTCCTAAATAGTCTCCAACTCTTCCCGCACACAAATGTGGGTACATTTTATCTCAATTCCACATACCCTGTCCCATTTGTGTAAATATGTCAATAGTCCAAATGAGCAAAATGCGGTGCACAAAAAATAGATGTTTTTTTAAGTTCATCAGAGTTCATCAATGAAGTTCCTTACGATTTATTTTAATAATAAGCATTGTAATGAACACAAAATTAAATGAAATCTAAAAAATATGAAGCATCAAAAGAAAACAAGAATTTGAGACTTAATTTGGCTGTGTCCATGAGAATACAATAATTAACAATAGGATACTTGAGAATTTCTGTTTCAAATTCCCTAAAATTGATTAAACCAAAAAAAAAAATCCTTTGACATAGGTTTTAGTCAAGTGTGGAGGATTTAGAAACAATTTATTCTTCTGTGCTATCACTATTTTTACACTAATAAGGAATAATGAAGGTATAGTTTAAAGGGTGCTATTCTAATAATAATAATAATAATAATAATAATATTTAGCACCGCGTCTTACTACCCGTTCGGGTTATACGCTTTAAGTACTAATTCCTCTAATGGATTAGGAATTGGGAAAGTTGAATTAGAAGAAGTGAGCCCGCATTTGCGTGGAGGGAAAGTGGAAAACCATTTAGGAAAAACCACTCCCAGTTCACCCGACCGAGATTCGAACCTCGATCTCCCCGTCCTCGGTGCTATTCTAAACTGATTAATATTTATAGGTTTGAACTTTTAAATGCCCTATAAGACATCAATTTGGCTAGTTTTATGGGGTGTGCCAAGTTCACTTTTTCAATCTGAAGCAAACTTGAAACTCGAATATATGGAATTTGTTCAAAACTGAATCATAGGTGGAATATTTTTGTTAGTTGTATTAGGCTTTAAAAATATCATATTTTGGATAGTTATACAACTTTATGAATAAAATTACTTTGAAAAGTGTATTATTGCCTAAATATTTGTAAGCTTTTGTGTTATTCTGATGAATAAAGTTATCCCAACTTCAATTACTTCAGATAAATTTGTAATGAATATAAGAGCTCAGAATTAATATGATTCAACATTAATGAAGTATTATGGTTGTCAATATTTTCACTGGTGAAATTTCATAAATTGTCAAAGCCAGAATTTTCTTCAGAGTGAAGTCAAAATTGATATTTGTTTTGAAGTTTCGCACACCCCTAATTTTTTCTCTAACCATTAAGAAACCAAAACTTGAAAGGTAAAGATAAATCTCAACCAAATGGAAACTATACTCTTTTTGTTGCTAGATGTAAACTAAATTCACTGAATAGTACAAATACTTGCCATGTAATAACCTGGTAATAGTTTCTGTAGAAACTCTCCTTCCTTATGTTGTACAGTCTTAATGATGAATTCGTCATCCTCTGTTAAATAAAATATACTACCACTTGCGCCAGGATTTGATAACTCTATAAGTGGGGAACTGCACATTGAGATCTGCCAAAAAAATATATATATAGATGATATAAATAGTATTTAAGAAATAAGAGATTGCATATATCAAAAAATAAATTAACTTACAATTACTTATCTATTACAATTTAATCACCATTGCTTGAATCTTGTAGTTGTATGTTCATTAACACTTCTCTCTCTCTCTAAGATTATTATATTCCAATGTTTCGTGTTCTAACTTTTTTTTACCCCAAATTACTATGCTGCCTGTTCAAACACTTTTTTTCCCCTCCTCCTTTTCTCTGCTATTGTGCATAATTATTATTTCATAATACATATAAAAAATATGTTTACGACTTGTGGAGTCAGACCTGTAGGGAAAAGACACATGAGAGGAATGGGGAAAGGAGAAAGAGGTTCTGCATCTTGAATTGAGGCCAGGAGAATGTTTGTTTATTGTTTTTGCATTGGTGGACAGGTGTCCACTGACAAAGCAGAGAGGCGTTTGAAAATCTCATGAAAGGTATTCATCATCATCAGCAGCAGCAGCAGCACCGCGTCTTACTACCCGTTCAGGTTGTACACATTTACGCTAATGTGTAATGGTAGGGTGATTGTGAGCTGAAATGGAGGACCTACAGTTTAACGTGGAATCCGAACCACGGTGGAGGCCTGGCATTCCTCACATTCACAAGATGTATTGTCAGAGGTGAAGGAAGGGTTTGTTAATCAGATAAATCTGTGCCAAGACCGAGGATTGAACCCCGAACACCCAGCACAAAAGTCTGACACCTTACCCCTAGACCACCAGGTCACCTTTACCAATTATCATTATCATTGTTAGTATCGGTATTATTTTGGATTAGAGGCTCGTCGACAAAATGAGGTCATTAGGGCTTTATAGGTCTATTAATCTGGCAATATAGTACAAGCTAAAATTTTAGGAAGTTACAAAGGTTTATCTCGGTAACTGTAGTGCAGTTGGTAACAAAATTATTACCATTCATGGGTGTTCTGGTAGGCCTACTGAGGCCATATACTCGGCAATGTGCCAGAAGTGCTTAAATTAAACATTGAAAGGAGGAGAGAAGGGCAAGGCCTACACACTTAACAGAAAACTGTAGACCTCAAAAGTTCACAATTAAAACACAACAAAACGTATAGCTATGAAATTTTCAGGGTACATCAGTTGTAATGATACTGATTTGGACCCCTCTTGTACATTAAAAAAGACATAAATAAAGTGTATTTTTCTTTAAAGTATTGTATGTAAAATATCCTTTCAATACTTCAACCATTGAAAATCACACACTTTTAGAAGTAATGTCAGTCTTGCACCATTAAACTTATTTTTTTCTTTCAAAGATCAACTCTGTAGTGATTACCAAAAAAGCAAGTGACACTAGCTCCCTCTAACCAAACGGAAGCTAGCCTTCACAACACCTGTAGCCAGGACTCTTTCTATTAGTTGGTTTTGACACTGGTGACAAGAGGTCAAAGAGGCAAGGGGTAGGTCATATATAAGCCGCTTGTGCGTATGAATATGTAGTAATAACATAAATCTACACAGCACCTGGTACTCAAAATACGGAACATGTAATGTCACAAAAAAATAATCTGTAGTTCAACTAAAACTGTATCAGCTAATATTAAAGCTTCTGTGCCAAAAGTGAAATAATCTTAATAAATTGTGTGCAAAATTAAGAATCTTATTTATTTTATTTTTTAAAAAAATCAGAAGTAATCAGACGTATAGGTGTGTAAGTGTGCAGTAAGGCACACTCGTGTCGACATCAAAGAAAAGAGGTGATATCAAGATAATTGGTGCTCGATCACGGGGCTATAGATACCAATTATCTCATCAAACAACAAATACATTTAATTAGTGCTTGATCATGGGGTAATCATGAGCTGATTAAACCAAAATATCCATATCTTCATAATTAGCGCCCATCGCGGACACATATAATTCCATAACCTCTTAATAGGCACACAACACGCAACCGTATAGTTATAATTGGCGCCCAATGCGGACCGGTTAATTCTATAACATTTTAATTGGCGCCGCATCGTGGGTCAAATATCAATAAATAAAACAATAACATCATAATCGGCGCCCAAACACGCGGAACAATAACGCAAACCAAAACCGGAACATAATACTGTGTCCCTTCTTCAGTAGAAGAGAGAAAAAAACAGACTGGACTACAGCAGCATAGCTGAACATGGTTACTTCGATTTTGTTGTTGTCAGTCTCTTGATTTAAAAAAAAATGTTTGCGCTTTAATTCTGCAGTTTCCTGTTCAAACTTGTGGACCTTTACTCTTAATATATGAATAGAATGTTGTATTTATATTATATTTAATCCAAAAAGGAAAGATGAACTTAGTGCCAAATCAGTAATAGCTATTAATTTAGGTCTTAAAATTAATTGGACTATTGAAGGGAGAATCAATAAAAACTTAAAAGTTATATTTTAAAAGCAAACACAAAGTTGAAAAATTTTAAGACATAAAATACATTCTTAAAAGATTATACAATATAGTAAAATATTAACTCACCAAAAAATCATCAGGTTGAATACCGAAGAGGTCACGAAAATACCTAAAAGCTATGGGTGCATATGTTCGGAAACGAAATTCAGAATAGTGGTGTGCAGGAGTGTGATTCGAGCCTTCAGATGGGAAGTTTGTAGTTTCAACTGTCATAAAGTCTTGCATAAGTAAGTCACGTTCAGGTTTAGATGCCAAACCTCCGACAGCATGCTGAATGCCAAGTTGGATTGAGCCCATGATTTGTGTAGTTTGGATCTGTTGGCGCCAAAAAAAACTATTAATTCTATTTCTATTTTTATTTTGACAATCATCTTAAAAATTACTATGGTACATTAATATGGACTTTTTTAAATACTATTGTAGCCAATGTTCTCTGAAATAAATGCTAACTCAAATTATAGAAACATTTAGGAAATAAATACAAAGACAGAAAATGATTTAGTGAAAAGGAAGATTTCATATTTCACACCTTTTTGTACGTAATCTCCCCACCAACACCAACCCGACGATGTCCTATTTTCCTTTCTCTTTCAGATTTGTGACGGGTTATGCTGGTGGGGGTTTTGGGACCCGATGAATTTACAGCTGCGGCCGCCGTCATCTGAAACATGAATATATTGTCAGTGCATGAAAAAGATATATAACAAAGAGACTTACTGATCATATAATCATATAATTCCACATACGGACACAGATAAATTTAAATAAAATACTTACGTCTAATGGAGTGATCCCTCTAGGTTTAGTTTTTCCTGAAAATAATAAAAGAAATCAATTAAATTTAACAACTTATTAAAATGTTATTTTCAAAACATTTTAAATTATATAGAGGAATGGAGTCAGTAGTATGGTGTACTGACACGGTTAAGAGTAACGTCCAGTGTATGAGAAGATTCTGATATAACTGTTTTCAGAGCATCTTCTTGCATACAGGTAACACAAAATCGAGCTGGGGAAGTCCACCGACGTTGGCCCTGTAGGTTGAGTCGCAGTAACAAGCCAATGAGCTGGACATTACAAGGCTCATCGACCTATATTGATAGGCTACTGTACTTTTTAAGGAATAGAGGCAATCAACAAATTAAACACAAGCACGCACCAAAAACAGACACACAAGAATACACTGCCTTTTTCCCCCCACCTAGTGCACAAGGTTGAACATCTACGGGACTGGTTCTGGGGGGAACTGCTCAGCAAGTTCCTCAGCCCTACAAGGAACCAATTCCTGGTGCTGTTTCAACAGTAACTTAATGTTTCTCAATAAGACCGTTTTTATTTAAACACATACAGTACAATTGTTCTTTTTTCATTCAAGCAATAACTGTCCCATTGATCCCTAACATTTCCCATTTTAAATACCCACGCTATTGGGGATATACGTAAAACCATCTCTCTAGTAACGGAAAATGCATTCAGTATGATCCAATCTCAGGTTTCTATTCTCACTTGTCGAGGCAATTTTTCATGCTCAGTGGGGTGGTTCTAGCATTCTTTCTTCTTGAGTGTGCTTGGAGTTGCCCCACACTACTCTACTAGTCGTATCTTTCTTTCAAACTATCACGCATTGTAAAGTGAAGAGGTTTCAAACTGAAACACAGATACAGCTAACTCGTCCCTAGTTTAACTTTGTTGCACATGTAGAGAGAGAAGTAGTCGAGTTGGCTCTCAGTGTGGGCTTTAGGGGCCTGTCGCTCATTCTTTTTCTTTTTCCCACAACTAAAGTTACTTTTATGACTACATTTTTTTGTCATCAACTATGATTTAATTAAAGTTAATTTAAACAAACCAATTGGAAAATTACATTATTTGTTACAGTAAGTTAGTAGGAATATTACAAAATCGTTGATGTATGGAAGGTTGGATTTCGTTATATTAGGCTGGTTTATAGCCTAATTATAGCAGAATGTACAGCAAAACTAGGCCTAAGTTATAATACAATTCACCAGGTTTTCCAGCCACTATAGGCTACAGCATTATAAGTATTAATCACCAATATTAAAAAAACATCAAATTATACTAGTATAACACAACTTGATGTAATAATAAATTGTTTGTTTCCAAAAAGTCCAAATTCATTGTGTTTTACTTGAATTGACATTATGTTAAATGAATCCTGAACACACAATTTCTTTACATGAAGTGTACCTTACATGAATGTTAAAAGTTAATTGACATCCTGGAATTAATGTATCAGGTATTTTGGTGTGTTGATTGTGAATGATAATGCATTAAGAAATGTCCAGGGGTGAACTTTCACGTTACGTGAAGAGATGTCTAGTCGAGAACTTTCACGTTACGTGAAGAGATGTCTAGTCGAGAACTTTCACGTTATGTGAAGAGATGTCTAGTCGAGAACTTTCACGTTATGTGAATAGTTGTCAAGGGAAAAATATTCACGTTATGTGGATATTAAGTGAAGAGTACCACATGTTCTAGCCAGCCAATCATTTAGTGACCCACATCAACAGGGCTAGTTAGTACTTCATTTGTTTGTTTTATGAAATGTAGAAGACTTCTTTGGAGTAATATGTCCACACCCCGCAAACTCTAAAGCGTTATAGCCTCTTGTACTTTAGTATATCTACCCAGTATGGTTGTATTGAACATATTTTTAGTCTAATCAGCCCTAAATGCTTGGATTTCATTTGTGTGAAATATTTTTTTACGAACAGCTCAACTATATTCTGTCTTTTGATCAGAATGTTACACGAATCCTCATCAGTCACTAGTTTCTTTACATTGAGTGTTAAGTTACTTCAACATTAAATAGATCGTGATCCCAGCATAGTAGGCGTATGGTATTTATGTGTCACCCCCCTCCCACAGGTTAAGTGATACAGCTCAAAATAGGCATTCAATTATAGTGGAGTTTTTTGTATTTTAATTTTTAAATTATTATTAGTACACGTCTTACTACCGGGTCAGGTTACATGCACTTACGCTAATGTGTAATAATTGGGTGATTATAAGATGGAATGGAGGACCTACAGTTTAACATGGAATCCGAACCACTGTGGAGGCCTGGCATTCTACACATTTACAACTTGTTAATACGTCTTGTCAGAGTTGAAGGAAGAGTTTGGCAATCAAATAAATCTGTGCCGGGGCCGAGGATTGAACCCCGGACCCCGGCACAGAAGTCTGACACCTTACCCCAAGATCGCCAAGTCACCTAATTTTTAAAATACAATGGAGGTGAGTTTAGTCGAGCAGTTTTAACCTATTAGAAAAAGGCAACCAAAGGATTTAAAAGGTTATTAAAAAATGAAAAAAATTATAAACTGAGCCGAATTTCAATGATTTAAAGAGAAAACAGTCTGTTGAAACGTTTTTTGACTAATTTCCTGGTTAAGACAATTGTGATGTGAGCGCTTTAGTATTTAATTTCCACATAATTTATACGAATACCATATAATTAGAGATATATTAAATGGTCCATATTAGAATTACCTTCTTCTTCACTTTCACTACCTCTGTCACCTTTCAACTCATCCTCATTATTCATTTTCGAAAAAGATTCTACTAATTCTATACCATCAATACTGTCTCCGGAAGCCATTTTGATTGAGGGTTTATGTTACTAAAGTTCCACAAAGTAGATTGAGTTCTTTAAAGCACTTCATTAAATTCATAGTTTAACACGAATCTGAACAGTTTCATTCATTTGATACATATCTTCAAACAAAAATTCTCATGTGACTAAATAACTAAAAATTAACTTGTAATCACACTGAGAATTTCTTCTAGTGTCAGAAAAACCTTACTACTCTAGTCATAACAAGTCATTGAAAGATATGTATCATAAGAGGTATGAGGCTAAATTATAGTTAAGAAATTTAAAACCATAACATTTATTTCAAACAAATCAATACTTTTTTTTTTACAAATATCTAATAAGTAATTATGACATCTATTTAACGAATCATAACTCTATGGCTCCAATATATAAGGGGGGGTGAAAACAAAAAGAAGAAAGCTTACAAGGTAATTTACAAACATCATTTTATATAGATAGATATACGTATATCAAAAACATCCAGTGATCTTGCTACTGGACAAATAGTATCACCATCGGATCCACGGTTTCTGCGACCCAAAAACCTTCCCACCAATGAAGAAGCGTTTGAGTCCCCTTGACCAATTGATGAGCCAGTCGTCAGTGTAAACAAGGCAGCGATCATACGAGTCGCCTTAGGCCTAATGGCCAAGATCTTAGAGTTACTAGGCCATCACGCACATTAAATGAAGATGCTGCTGGCTTTAATGGCGGAGTGCCCCACACTCCCTCCTAGAGCCCAGAAATATTAGCTCATCGAGTTCTTTATTGGGTGTTGATCTCATCATAGAGCAGGGCATTACAGGTGACGGCCACTACTGGGATAACGAGGCAGGGTATTTTCCTACGCCCAAACAATTGGTCCAATACGTTGTCCAAAAACCTAACGGGAGCAGCCAACTCCAAACGCCAAGAGGCAGAGTTGAAACCAAGAGAGCAAACAGGTGACCACCTCCTGGAACTCAGAGCACCCACGTCTATAGTGACCTTGGATCTTTGGGATCCACCCAAGTCAGCTTAAACGCCTATATAGTGTATAACCTTGAATTGTACCTACCTTATCAATAAAGTTGGCCTAAGTTCTTGGAAAGCCCGTATATAAAGCAGGGGGATCTCTTACTCAGGATTCAGTCTGAGGCAGAGTATGGTCTCAATAACAAATATTGTTAAATCTCTTAATAGCGGACACTTTCAGGGCTCAAAAAATGTCCGTTATTAAGAGGTGTCCGTTATTTGAAAACATATTGTTTTGAAAATCATACTACTTGAACACAGTTTAATCTATATTAATTAGCCTATATACTGTGGTATCAACTACAACAATCTAATTACTGCACTGTGTATTATTGAAATGAAGGATAATGACATTTAATTAATGAGTATTGCACTTAACTTACTTTACAGATTGCATAATATACATAACAATACGCAAATGAAATTTAATGTAAACAGTAGAATCTATGTACTGTACGGTATATGGGTGCATGAGCACAGACAATTGCTGAAAAATCCACCCCGCTGATGGTTCAAAAGGGTTGTGAGGTAAAAACTTTAAATACCGTAGTTAATACTACGTAGACTATTTTAGAAACTCTCCAGAAAGGAGGAAGGCGTGGCTGCTTACACTTCACGCGAGACAATGGCTCTCCTAACATTCCTACAGTTAAGTACTATAAATGGTCTGGTGTTTTCAATTTTTGTCCACTGTTAATACATTGTTTTGCATAAATATGCTTCTTTATAAGTGTCTATTTCCGTTATTGAGATAGTCTATTATTGGGAAGTTGTTTCACCGTAAGAGAACATGTTATTTAGCAAGGACAATTTAAAATGTCCCTTACCAAGAATAATTCGCTATTCAGAGGTGTCTGTCAAGGGAGATTTCAGTATATACAAATATATATCTAAGGGCCTCAGATATGATGGACCTTAATAACATCCATTCATAAAAACTGCAGAAGCTATAATTCAATTATTATATATATGTAGTGAGGTGAAGTATTTACATTTTTATTATTTGAACACTTAATCCTGAGGCTATTGAAGTTACAATATGTCGCCATCCATTGACTTAAAATGTAATTTTATTATTTCTACGAACATGAGGAAAAATATGCTTCTAATTTCTAAATTGTTAGACAAGAGCTCTGAGTCTGTTATTGATATTTTTAAATTTGTAAAAATGATCCGCCACCCGCTACTTGAGTAGATTACAACAAATGGGGTGGTTTCAGTTTCCCATTTAATGCTATCTCATAGATTTACAAAATATGTATTCAGCTGGACAATTTTCAGATTTATTCACTGGAACATTTAATTAAAATTTAATGAAAATAATAATTTAGAATTGAATGAATAGTTTTATATTAATTTAGAGTAGATATGGTGGCACGAATTAAACCGGCCCACCACTGGTGTCAAACAAACAACATGGGTTCATACAAAAAGTACACTATGGTGCACCTTGTCAGATAGCCATAGGGTAATCAGCCAAGGTAATATTACCCTTAGAGTAAACGAAACAATATACAAAAAGAAATTGTTTGTTTAAATTGGTTTGGGCTGTGTTATGACAATTTACGTTCTCTTGTTTTAATTAGTTTATAATCTATTCTGTAATCACATTAACGTGAAACTACAGGGTGGATATGAACTCTACCGACAAATGTTCAGTTGTTCAGGAATGTTTGCTGATTGTTTTGATAAAAGGAACCCATGTTCTCCTGTGGCTCATTATTGAGTAAGTTGATGTAATGTCTCTTGGACTATGAGAGATGGATTTTGATATTACAAAGAAAGTAGTCAACGACACATCAATTAGTATAGGAAAAGATAACCACAAATTACAACACAAATAACATGGGTAATGCAACAACTTTCAGGATAAAACGCGTACACGTTTGTTTTTACATTACTGTTCAATTCGTGTTCTGTTACTGTACGTACTGTACAGACCTGTTTCTTTACAGCAGCTGTTCAAAATGTTGATCGCCATGATCCCGACACACTGTCACAAACGCTCTAGCATCTTGGGATATCGGAGTACATCTTCAGCAGCTGCGACAATCCTAGCAACCAGGTCTATGGGAGTGTCTACGGGAGTTTCGTGAACTAGGCTCTTCCCATGACCCCAGAAGAAGAAGAAGAAGAAGAAGTCCATCGGCGTCATATCTGGAGACCGACCTGGCCAAAGAACAGGACCACCACGACCAATCCATCGTTGCATATGTTGATAAGTGCGATACTGCAGTGCATGTGTGTTTCCGTCAGCCCAGATATGGCTATTCCATCTGTTGAAAACATTACCTGGTTGTTGTACAATACGATAGCATGAAAATGAGGATTGTCTGCACATTGTTGTAAGAACCAATTTGCAAACACCACTCGATGTGGAAAGTCCACTGGCTGCAATGCGTGAATCTTCTGTCGATGATACGGGTGCAATAGCTGTTCGTTAAAGATGTTCAAAACAATTCCATGGCTCACGTTCACACCTCGTGAAATGTGGCGACTAGTGGTGGTGGGATTGTCACCAACCGCATTTAACACTTCCTGTTCAAGTTTGGGTGTTCTGACATACCTCGCATGGCCAGTATCATGAATACTAACACAGAATGACCCGGCTTCTAGTAGGTGCCTATGTACGGCTGCAAATGTGCTGTGATGAGGGTGCCGTCGCTGCCGGAACAGCTCCTGATAGCTTCGTTGGGCCGCTTCTCTTCCATTGCATCCCGCGTAACCATATGCGAGGGGCATATAGCCGAACTCAGCATAAGTAAACCCATCCATACCGTATCACTCACTACGTACAACACTGAGCATTTGCGTGGAAGCGTGTTGGTGAAAGGGAAGGAGGGGCATTTCACAAACGCGTACCATGAGTCAACGGCTACGTTCTGTTCGCAAATATGACACACATTCCGTGTGAACAGATACGAAGGTCATTGGGGTACCAAGCGATCGAAATGCAATTACGTGCCACCAGAGACCACGGGTTCCTTATATCAAAATATTCAGAAAACAGCCATGAACAAACTATGAACCTTTGTCGGTAAAGTTCATATCCACCTATATAATGCGTATACGCACATTTCAACATTAACTTCTATTACAGACACTTCGGCAGTTTTGCCAATGGTACGATCTGGATATTATTTGTACTTTAATTTCAACCCCGTATACGGATTTTTCCTACATGTATTATATTGAGGTTTTACTACAACAAACAAAATAATAACTACATTAATCATTAATATACGATGAAAATAGATATATTTATCAACATTGAGGGCTCTAAAGCTAGTATCTTCACTTGTTTACCAATCGCTCGTTTTTTTCCCCCAAAATAATTCTAGAAACTCAAGTTCTAATATCCTGTCGCAAAAAACACAAACCATATGGTTCGTGTTTTATTATACTATCGCTGGAGAGACTAGATAGGAAATTGGCAGCCCTGGATCGCTGAGGCGTTGAGTGATTCTCATTTGTTCATTATGTCATGGTTGTTTAATTTTTGTTAAGACTGAGGAGCTGCCTGTTTAGGCCGTTTCTGTGAATCTGTGACAGTGTTTGTAATATTGATTCTTGATAATACAGTCGCCGTAATGTCGACGGCACTGTTGGCCGCTATCGCTGTCATATTATGCATATTATTTAGAATATTAAATGTTAACAGTCAACCTCAGAAACCGACCTTGTACTGCAAAGATCTCAGTTTTCTAGACACGATTTTAAAGATTGCTCCTCTTCTACAAGAACAGTAAGTTCTCTCTTAAGAAACCTAATTTCAGTTTTAAAAAATAATTATTAATGTATTTTTTTCATTTATTTGCTTAAGTTTACTCAAAGCATTTTTTGAAATATATTATTTACTTTTCATTCATTGTTGAACATAACATTCCTCAAGTCCTAAAGAGTTTAATTTTGCCAATTGCCTTGTATTAATTTCTTTTAAACTAGATTATTTTCGATCTTTGTTGACCACATAAAATTAATATTGCTTTATTTATAATCTTATATCCTCACGTGCTTCACTTTGACAAGCGCAGTTTCACCTTGTTGAGTGTAATTTAACCTTGCATTTTAATGTTTCTTCTTGAATAGTCTTATATGGAACTGAAGAACGTTTAAGAGTTAAATTAGCTTTTTAAAGTGTTTAGTCTTAAGGAGTAATTAATATAAAATTTGTTTGAAAATAAACTTAGATTTACTTATATTTTAATCATATCATTCACTCATTTTTTTTAGAAATGTCTTTGAATACCTAAACTTGGCTATATTTATAAACCATCAATGAATGGAACACCAGCAAGGTTAGATCAAGTCAGCTAAGTAATAACCATAATAAAGATTAGGATAAAAAAATATTTTTTACTTTGTGTGCCTACATCTATTTTTAGGACTACTGGAACACGATTTTCTATAATAATATTATGCCCAAAGTGTTCTAAATACTTTCAAAATGCTATTATGATGGCTTTCTGGATAGTATATCCAATCTAATATGGGGTTCTAGAACTCATGGCTGAAGTTTTAGTCCCTTTATTAAAGTAAAAATTATATTTATCGCTGTATTGTTTTTCATCAATGCCAACATAGCCTAAGGGCCAGTTTCATAGTCAAATTCAGTACGCCTCAAGTGTGGCGCTACACTAAGTACATGACAACACTTACCTAAACCAGAATGGAATGGGCCAGTTTCCTATGCGAGAACGGCCCATTCCATTCGAGTTTAGGTAGGTGTTGTCATGTACTTAGTGTAGCGCCGCACTTGAGGCGTACTAAATTTGACTATGAAACTGGCCCTAAGTCTACTACATGAGCTAATTTGCTTCATTGATGCAACTTATTTTATAGATATATACCTACCCGGCTATGGGGATTCAGCGGTCATGTACAAACAATAGTTCATAGCATCATTGGACGAGTTCGTTGTCCTTGGCCTATTGGTGAACGCTGTGAACTTCTTCTCAGGGATGGTACTACACTCACATATGATGTTTACCAATCCCTCGACCAATCTCACGAAGGTAAGATAGGTTAATTATTGGTCCTGTTCTATCAGTTGGGGTACAATACTGGGTTTCACTCAGATAGAGCTGAATGTATTAAAATTTGATTGCTACTTTAATTTTTCACATTAAAGCATGTGAGTAAAATATGTATATTCTCATTTAGGTTTTACAATCCAAGTAAACTTAGTAGGCCAAATAGATAAATACATCGAATTTATGACAAGGAACACTAATCAAAATTATCTCCAGCCCACTTTCAGTTTGTTTATATATGTAACACTATTTTATGAGTATTCCTTTTGCTGGAAGTTATTCCCATTTTATTATTAGCCTATATTTAGATTTACTAGACTGCTTCAATTAACATTCTTATTGCACATTTGGCAGTATGTCTGAAGGTTCAAGGATTGATTTGTAAAGCGGAATGAAACTATATCAACATTAAATTGATGGACTGTGTTCCCCTTCAATAATCTATAAATTAACCGCTGAGATTTTGGTTAGATAGTATTTGTTCCAGAATCAAGACGTCAAGATAGGCTATTAATAGAGTGTAGCCCACAATTGTTTTACATGTAATAGAAAAGAAAGAATATTGGTCGCCTTGGATAAGAGTGAATATTATTAAAATTAGTATCAGCTTACTTACAGTTTACATATTGCACACTAATCTTTGCTTTGATCTGACACAAGATGCCAATATCAGATCCCAGCGGGTAAAGTGGGCTGTTTTTTTTTCCATTACATGGTTTTAATTCCTTTTAGAGGCAATCAGTTTATTCTTTTAAGATTCATTTCATGTCCTTACATTAGTGAAAATATTGGCTGAGCTGAACAAACCGTAAGATTTGTATTGCTGAAACCAATAGCTTATACTAATAAACTATAGTTTTTCATTGTTTATCCCAAAGTAGCCTACCGCTTTTCGAATGGCTCATGCCATTTTAGCTTACTTTATTGTAGGGCCTAAATCAACTTTTATTCCCTAATTCAGCCCAATTCAGCCGATGGCACTTTTTTGGTCTTGCCTGGTTTTGAACCTGGGGCCATCCATCATATCAGTAAACAGACAAGATACATACTGAGACCCGGCATCAGACAAATATGTTACAGTAGCCTTTGAAACTCGACCTAGTGTGGACTGATATAGTGTCGAGATATTTAAATCTATAGTTTTACGAATGAACTTGCCTAAGATGCATGTTTACTAAACAAGGATGAATCACAGTAGAGTATCGAATATTATAGGTACAGTTGCACTGTACTGTAGTATTGTATGGTACAGTAATATACGCGCAGTACATTATATTACATGTTAATATAATGGTATAGGCCTATCTACTGTAGCCCCGTGACTTCTTTGGTGCTGACTGACAGCTCACAGCTGACTTCTGACAGTTAACATTTAGGTATATGCCTAAATTTTGACTGTCAGAAGTGACAGCTGCTAAATACATGTTTTTGCACATCATATGGTTCGGCGTAGGGATACATAATTTGGTCTGGTAACTTTTCAAAGCCGTCAGTTGCCAGCTCTGAGCTGTCAGTCAGCACCAAAGAAGCCATGGGGCCCTTGTACATATGTATAGTGTACAGAAATTCAATAAAGTATTATTATTATTATTAGCACCGCGTCCTACTACCCGTTCGGGTTATACGCACTTACGCTAATGTGTAATGGTAGGGTGATTGTGAGATGAAATGAAGGACCTACAGTTTAACGTGGAATCCGAACCACGGTGGAGGCCTGGCATTCCCCACATTCACAAGATGTCTTGTCAAAGGTGAAGGAAGAGTTTGGTAATCAGATAAATCTGTGCCAGGACCGAGGATTGAACCCTGGCCGCCAGAATAAAGTATTGTACATATAATATTTTATTAATTCGAATAACACGTTACTGAATTGGAAAACTAACAAACATGGTACTTGTAAAAACACCACAGAACGACTGTTACACTCGAGTTACACAAACAAACTGAGGGGTTATACAGTTGAACGACTTTGAATTGTGATGACTGGCGTCAACAACTGTGTGCATATGCACTTGTTGAGTTACATGGAATGTTGAGTTATCGAGACTCTACTTTATTTATTAAGTTTTATTTCAGCATCTTATTTTCTTGCAGCCTCACTGATAAATTTTAATTGTGTTGCTAATTTATACGGGCCACCTTGCAGCCAACCATTTTTCATTCATATTAACAGACAATGAGTTTTTATGCCCTGTTTTAGATTGAGTGGGTTAATATTTACATGATAATGGTCTATTTCTTAAAAGCTACTAATTTGCACATTTATAATATGCGGTGTTCTCCCCAGGGCCTTTAGAATGTGTGCTAAATGAGTCTTGTCTGGTGAGTAAACGGTGACTAGTTGATCAGGCATCACTAATTATTGATGACATACCTAAATGAGTCTTGGCTGATGAGTAAACAGTGACTAATTGATCAGGCATCACTAATTATCGACATAGCTGAATGAGTCTTTGCTGATGGGCAAACAGTGACTAGTTAAGTCATCACTTTGCCTGCTTGACATAGCACTATCATTGAAGTGCACAAGATAAACATGGTTATCAGTTTTGGAATGTTCTTTCCTAATGTTTGCCCAGCCACAACCAATTGATAGTATTTTTTTAAATCAAGTTTTTCGTGTTGTTTGCTTAAGTTAACTTTTACTTTTATATTTTCAAGTATTTGCTAATGGGTTAGAGCATTCAACTCACACCTAGGATTGCATCTTTCTCATGCCATTTAAGGTGATTTGTTGTATATGCGTGTTGTGAAATAAGTGCTCTTGTTATTCGGTAATCTTATAATTATCTAAATATAATTACTATTGGGATGGATAAAACTATATATAGTATCCATTTTCCTTAACCAATATATTAACCTAAGCACATAAATGTAGACTTGGTATTTAAAAGTTGATTATTTGAAATTTGTATACAGGGTCATTGAAAAAACTCTCTATACAAACTTTAATGGTGGATAGGGAATCCTAAAACAAACCCTTTTCATTAATCTATATATTTCCACAAACATCCCCCTAAGGTTGTAGAGCAATTTCTCGGTACATAAATGGAAGGTAATAAGTTTGAACAACGTTACATGCCTGACAGCGTCGACACATTGATTGCAGTAAATTTTCATAGACCCCATATTTTATATTTATGTCAGCCATCTCAGAGTTTGTGAAATGTTCCATACTACATGTGTCACAAAGTCTGTGTTACGAATGACGACGACAAAAAATAGCCATTTGATGTGCCGCCCAACAGTGCCCTCTTGTACCAAAGGGTGAAGTCTCTAGACATACATTCATTATAACAAAAAAGTTTTGTTTTAGTGTTCTCTTATCATCTATTAAAGTTTGTACACACTGTTTCTAAGCAACCTGTAGATGTGTATTATAACTCTAAATTCAAGATCCACAGAAGATAATTGAACCTTGAATTTGAATCTATATCTCAATTTTAAGATCTTAGCTACGGATCATTTTTAAAATAGTACCTGTGTTTTGATTAAAAATGCACTATTTTAAGCCACTTGACAAGATAACCTAATTTAGTTTCTCCCAAAGTGATACTTTTGAAAGTAAATACAGGTCTACCTATGGTGTCCTTTAAATTTTGATAGCTGTTAATAATCAGATTTAAATATTTTCACTTGGTCTTTTTCAATAACTTACGATGTATAGAGATGGAAGCCACACATTGTTTCATAGGAACAACTCTAGGAACCGGACACATTACGGTTCTAAAAGAAACATTTTAAGGTATTAATGATTTGGTAAGTTTTTAGTGAGTATAATAAGTAAGTGTTGATAGAGGTCTACAATTTGAATGTGATTTCCATTAATCTGGAGCAGCGCACACACTCAGTCCTTTGGTTGGTTAGTGTCATCCTCCCGCATCACTACTACTGTTAATGTAAATATGCAAATAGCCGGAACAGGTAGTAAGACATGGGTCTAAAAATATTATCATCATCATTGATACCTAGAAACTGGCGGGGATGCAATAAAAGGTAAGTGTTTTTGCAGTTTTTATAGCAAAACTTTATTTTGATTGAAAGAAATCAAATATTTCTCCAGTAGAAACATTGAGTTTAATTTTGCTCACAAGGTGACATCAACACTTGTTTAATATCTGTCGAGGATGTCCTGGAATTTAATGACAACTTTTTCTCATCTAATCTCACTCTGCTCATGACATATTCAACAACTGTTGATATCACCATGTGAAAAATACTAAACTCTACTAGAGCAATATATTGGTTATTTTAGTATTGTTTTGCTATAAAAACTACAAAAACATTGGCATTTTTAAGTGTTCCCTACATCCCGAATTTAACTCCTAGTTTCATTGCTTTTGGCATGAATCTTCAGGAATGTTTTTATCAACTATTTATTTTTTTAATTCTTATTCTAGTTTGTGTTGACCAGTTAGAGTTCATGAACTTTGACATAACTTAACAAACTTATCTAGGCTACTGATATTAAATCAGTAATTCAGAATGTTTGTAAAAAATATACATTCACAGATTCTGTTTTGAATAAACTTATGTTTTTTTCTTTTAGGGCTGTCTACTAAGTTTGGCATAGCTTGTCATGAAATGAGAGAAGGGACTATCCTTTCTTCTCCCACCCCCTCTTTTTTAAAAGAATGTTTCTAGAGGTGATTAGGTGTATTTTTCATAGTTAAAATAAAAACGCTTTTTTTATCCAGTTTACACTATACTACTACACAAGATTTACACAGATGTATAACATATATAAAATATGTCACTGCTTAGGTTATAGGCTATAATTTCATCTTATAGTTTATGTAGACAAAAAGGACATTATATACTGGTACCCACCATGTAAAGTTTGTTTGGGTACATTGTACCCATACATTCCCCTGTACACCAGTCTATAATATAATTTTATTTTTATTTATTTAATACCAAAAGCAATCATTACATTACCCACAAGATTGTTGAGAAATAAAATTTCACACAAATATATAAATGGAATAATTTGTACAATAATCACATTTTATAAATATATTTCACTATGTGGAAGGTTTCATAATGATGAGTTGCATACCCTGTACTCATCACAAAACATTGTTAGGATAATAAAGTCTCATAGATTACGTTTGGAAGGATATGCAGCATGAATGGGGAATTAAAGAACAATGTGTAGGATAATGACCAGCAAACTGTTCTGTTAGAATTTTTAGCGCTGGGTCAACTACTTGTTCAGGTTATATGTGTGTTATAAATTAATTTAGATAAGAACTAAATATAAAAGTATTGTATCATGTTTAATTTATAGTCAGTCAGTGAAATTAAAGGAAAATATTGTATTAAGGTTGCCATCTACTTGAAGGAATAAATCCCCAGAGCGCAATATTACTTATGGGTGTGACAGCTGTGATGCTTAAAAATTGTGGATGAAAACCAAAAACACAAATTTACTGATAAACTGATTGTTTAAAGAAACCTAGATCTTTATCCCTGTACAACTATTGCTATCTTCTGAGTTTCTTCTCAATTTTTACACTTAAGGCTCTGCCTAACCTCTCTGGTGATGTGTTGAGCTTTCAGCTCTTAAAATAGATAGTGTTGCTAACGTTATACAAACTGGTGTATTCCAGCCATCAGGTTGGCAGCATTACCGGTTTGTTTAAACAATTGGGAGGCTGACTGACCAGTAATCAGTCAAGGCCACAAGAAAACTTTTCCTAGAACTGAAAGAGATAAGAAGTGTAGACAGTAAAGTGTGTAGGCGACCAAGTTGGACTAAGTAGGGAGATAAAACAACATCAAGATACAATCATAGTTTCAAACAGAAAAATTAGCCTATTCAGCCAGCTAGACGCTTCTCTCTGGGGGCTCAAATCCCTGCTGAGGGTATTTTGGGAAGATCTTATTCAATCGTTTCCTTCTACTCTCCCACACAAATGTGGGTACATTTCCTTAATTAATTCTGCCTGTTTAGACATTAACTGATTACACCAGTGGGTTAGGGATGAATACGTCTCAATTTAGAGAAAGCGTACCTGCGTTCACGTGGATAGCAAGGGGGAAAATATTTAGGAAATATCACCCGATTATGATTGAGCCACAATCTCCCAGTCATTGGCAGACTAGTCTATTGCGGGAGTGACGCCTTAGACCATATGGCCACCAAAGTGGGATATTACCTATCCTCATGTCTATAAAATAACTAAACAATCAAAATAACATGACTTACCAAATCTTTAAAAATTACATAAGCTAGAGAGGCAGGAAGGAGCCTACGAAAATTCTTCCAATGACCTACATGAGGGAGGGGGAGAGGATATAATACTGTATACTTATTTTTCAGGGAAAAATTATTTAAGGTAAAATTACAAATAATTCATGTTAGAAGTTTTTGTCACTAACTATAATACCTATACAAGAGAGTATGTAGCTTATGATTTTGTCGTACCATTTATTTGAGTTTATTAGTAGACAGGTGAAATAAAAAACAACTCAAATTTAATGTGCTAAATTTAGCCACTGTGCTTCGATTAATTTTTAAACCTTAAAGGCTAAAGAGGCAATAAAATATTTAAAAGCGGTTTTATTTTGAAGACAAGAAGACTACTATAAATGTATCTGTTATTTTTATTACTGATATCACTGCATCATACTACCTGCTCATGTTATACACATATATGATAATCTAATTGGGTAGTAATGAGGAAGGAAGCATTTGAGAGGTTATCTACTAGCATTTTATGTAAGGAGATAGGGAAACAATTTAGGAAAAACCACTCTAAGTAGACCCGACCAGGATTTGAACCCCAAGCGCTTCGCTATCAGCAGGCCAATTTAACACTGGAGTGATGCCTTGATGGGTATAGTTATTTAATACGGTGTTTACATTTTTCAAACATCTATAGGATTTACACAATTTTACAGAAATAAATGTTTTTGTGAATAATGTTTCATCCTATTGTTAAATTTTAACTTTAGTAATATCTCCATGGTGTCAGCCTGCAAGCAGGCTATAGCAATCGAGAGGCTGCTGTATGTTGGCGAAGATAGTGCCAACATTTTCTGTTTGAGGGTGCCATGTGGTCAGCACAACGAACCTTTCAGCCTTCTATCTCAGTTTTCTTGACTGAAGCGCTACTTATTCATTCAAGTAGCTCCTGATTTGTCCTCACAAGGTTAATTTTAGTTCCGTTTCAGACCTAGTGCTTCGCAGACAGAATTGGTTGCACTGGGATTTGAACCCGGGACTTCGGGCTCTGACGCCAGTAAATCTGTCCATTATACCACAGAAGCGGTCGGGTATCAACTACTTACTTACTTTGTGGCATAGGGAATACAAAAGTTGATTAACTTTTATTGTTTTAAATATATTTTATTTATCATCAGCTCCATGTCGTGGTCAAGGTTGCTAAAGCGCTATGACTGAGCACTGAGTGCGTAAATTAATCAGCTCTAATAACTTTGCTAGTTCGATTCCCTATAAGGTTGAAATTACTTAGTACTAGCGTGATACAAACTCGGCCAAGGCACAAGAGATTTTGAACATACTATAAGTACATTGTAGAGTGTTAGTAACATTTACCTTCAGCTAAGAACTTTTTTAAGAAAAGTACTTGAAACATTAGAATAATCGCTTCATGGTTATATATTATTATTATTATTATTATTATTATTAGCACCGCGTCTTACTACCCGTTCGGGTTATACGCACTTACGCTAATGTGTTGAAGGAAGGGTTTGGTAATCAGATAAATCTGTGCCGGGACCGAGGATTGAACCCCGGCCGCCAGCACAAAAGTCTAACACCTTACCCCTAGACCGCCAGGTCACCATGGTTATATAGAAATATTTATTTGTATCTTTGAGTTTTTTTGTGCGCCCTTTCTTCCATCGACCCATGCTTCACAAACATGTTATTCACAAGGATATAAAATAATACTGTGTAAATACTTTTCCACCTCAAAATGTATACAATCCATTGGATCTTGTTCGAAAGCAAAAAAAGTCTCATTTTGTTAATTATGTAAAAAGTAATCACTGTGGGTACTTGTTGTTCAGGATTCGATACATTTCTTTTGAAACAAGCGTACAAACTGAAAGAATGCAACAGATTTAAGTTGAAATTAATCACATTTAATAAGCTAATAAAATAAAATTATTATTTTCAAACTCTTGACTACCAAAAACTTTGTTCATTAATTTTTTGAAAAATAACTTATACCAAAGTCCAATGAGAGTCAAATCCTAGATTGTAAAATAAATATAATAGATAAAAACATACTGAGAACGTCTTCAAATTACATCTAGACCCAATTTTATTTAAAATAACTGTGTTTGATATGAGCAGGAATGTTTATTTTTATTTATTATAATAGTGGATTAAAAATTCAATGTACAGTAGTTTTCATATACTCTTAATCTTAACACTTATTATTACAAAGTGTAATGGTCAAGAATGAGAATATCTGTGAAAGAATGTAGGATATGAGTGAAGAATTTTACATGTTTTACTGCCTCAGGTAAATAAGGGCTAATGTCAAAACTTTGTGTATAGAGAAGATATGGTTTTTTCTTTGAAAATAATGTATCACTAGAGTAATACTCTCATTGAAGTAAGTAGGGACCAACTATCTTTATTCACACAGCAGTTAAAGCTTTGTGAGTATTTTAATTACTGAATATATTAAGATGTTTATATTTAACTACGGAAATTATCATAATTGGACATTGGCCCTTCTTATCCTGATGCACATGGTATTAATGTTGTTTTGACTCAAGAAGGTCACAAAGATTAGCTTCACCCTCCACTGCCCCTGGATTCCGATACAGCAGGTTAGCCAATGTTTATAAAATGATACTAGCTTGTAAATGGGTACCAATCATACTAACAGCACCTATTATCAACTAAGATAACTATTTGTAGAAGGATAAGTTGTATTTAAATATATGTATTTTTACTAGAGTGTAGACTTGATACATTTAAAAATAAACATAAATTATTCATTAAATAATATGTTGTAAACAAACATTCTAGCTTAATTGTACAATAAAAATAAACAAATTGATTAATAATTTTTGTTTTCCCATTTAATATGCACTGAAATAGAAACATTTTAACGAAACTATTTTTAACATGGTTTGAAAATTCCATAAGAATTATGAAAGATGTTACAAAAATAAATAAAAAACCATGTTGAATTATTAAATATTTTTTTAGAAACAATTTTTGTTTAGAACCATGCATTTATGGGTAGGCTCTGCCTTAATTAGGTGGCCTCATTAATGTAATTTAATCTGTTTATTTATCGATAGGCCTAATTTAGTCACCTTTTATAGAAATGTGTTTGTAAATAAAATTATTCACACCAGTATTTATCAAACTGTGGTACAGAGGTACTCAAAGGATTTCAAAGGGTGCTCGATGTACTACTGGGTTTTATTAATCATAAAAAAAATTAGTGAAATTAAATCTGACTAACAAGTTAATGCAGTATGTCCCAGGCTTTAATAAGCCCCTTCATTGTGGCTTTTTTTAGCCTAAGCTTCATTATAATAATTTTAAAATACCCTTTATACTTAACAAAATAGCTGGTATTTGTTTCATTTTTTATTAAGAGAGGTGACCTGGCGGTCTAGGGGTAAGGTGTCAGACCTCTATGCTGGCGGCCGGGGTTCTATCCTCGGTCGTGGCAAAGATTTATCTGATTATCAAACCCTTCCTTCACCTCTGACAAGACATCTTGTGAATGTGAGGAATGCCAGGCCTCCACCGTGGTTCGGATTGCACGTTAAACTGTAGGTCCTCCATTTCATCTCACAATCACCCTACCATTACACATTAGCGTTAGTGCGTATAACCCGAACGGGTAGTAAGACGCGGTGCTAATAATAATAATTTATTAAGAGCTTGAAGTACTACATTGGTCCCAAAAGGGATACATGACTGGCAAAAGTTTTTGGAAATACTGATTTACACCATCCATCGTTATTACACCAGAGACGTGACAGTAATTATACAGGTAGCTCCTGTTGTAAAACTCATGTTTAATGGTTTATCCTTAATTATATGTAGGCCTATATGTTTGTTTTGAATTATTAGTCTTGTTTCATTTTTCAGACGACTTTACTCTTGCCATCTGTCCTGGTATTGGCAACACTTCCGAGAGTGTGTACATCCGTACATTTGTCCACTATGCTCAGTGTCATGGGTATCGCTGTGCTGTCCTCAATCATGTCGGGGCTCTTCAGAGCATTCCTGTCACAGCTCCACGCATATTCACATACGGTGAGTAGAATAAATACACATTTGATACAGGCTTGAAGCACCTACCTTAATTCATTAATCTATTAAATGTGTTTTATGTAAAGCTTAAAACTAAATATTTCCTATTGTTTAAACTAAAGTTGTGTCAGATCCACTATTTTATGAATCAGAATCTTCACTTTACCTTTGAATCCTGTATTCAAACTCGAACTATATAAAAAAAATTATGAACATAATAGGAAATAAAAATATGGACATAGTGGAATGATAGAAATATAAAATATATCTAAAGGTAAACATTATTTCTTATAATCCATGCTTTAACATGCCTAAGTTCAGCTTAGTGTTAAATTACTGGTTGGTGGGATGGTTTTTAAGTTCATATTATAATTATAATTGGTTCTGAACCACCAATAAGCAGTATTAATTAGTGGTCTAAACAAAATTAAAATGAACAGTTGAAGAAAATTTGGAATCAGAGTTTCAAATTCTCAAAGCTCGCTTATCCTTAAGGATTTGGGACTCCCAAGCCATAGTTTAAATAGTTTATTGCGTTCTCTCTTCCTCACATAAATATAATATGATTTATAAAATTGATATTCTTTCATTTTAAATATATTTATTTGTTAACATACAGATTCTTTTGTGTTTTAAAACTTTTAATCAATAATAGCCCAAGCACACGGATACCTGCTATCGTTGTTTAAAAAATTATAGTGACAAGATTTGATTTGGATTAAAACTTGTTTTAAGTATGATAGCAATGGGCAAAATAACTTTTGGGCATTATTATTAATTGTTAAGAATTCTGTTGAATGTCCTCCACAGCTTTCTTATTAATTTCTTGTGAGCTTAAATTTTATGTGTCTACAATTTTTCTTTACATAAATCCATAATAAAGAAGACCACTGGAGTAATGTCAGGGGAATGCGATATCAATTCAATTATCCCTCCATGTATCCAGCTTATGAGTATATTACCATTCAATCACTTACACAAATAAAAATAAGGTGCCAAATACCTGGATATTAGTTATTTATTTATTCAGAAGCTGTTTACAAAAAGAGCCAAGATCGGCTCATATGCATATAAACATCCAAATGTAGGCGTGGTCCATTCACTAACTTGTTACCTACATTTATGAACGTGAGGTCTATTACAGGGTATAAATTATTTGTCCTAATTAACACATTAAGAGAACAAGGCCTGTACATATACCATAACAATTGTAGATTATAGAATAACATTGAAATGCTTATCTACTCTAATCTACCCTAACCAGCCTAACGAGTTGGGCTCCAAATGAAGTGCTACGAAATATACACCTTTAAATCTGTTTTATAAATTCCCCAAGTTGTGGCTGCAGATGAGACATTATTAAAATAATGCAATGGTTCACTGAAATTTATATACATAAATGAGTTTGTTAATTGTTCCTTATTTAGAATTTAAGTTGCAACTAAAGGAAGTTTGCTAAAAAAAAAGTTTCTAACCCAAGTATTATTTCAACATATTATTTTGGAAGTGTGTAATCATTGTAATGTTAGTCTGTTCAACAAAACAATACAAATATTCCTATTGATTTCAAATTAATGTGGAAACACTAATTTTCTTAGACATTTTGAACCTTGGCAAGGCAGGCTATTGATAATATTCTATGTTTTGTGTGTGCTGTCCTTTTTTGTTGTTGTGGTTCATTTTATTGACTGGTCAGTTCAACCCATTATACACTGGCTATTTTATTGGACATTGACACAATGCTCTTTTATGGTCGGCATGGCAACTGTCAAACATTCAACAAATAGAGAGAAGAGAATCAATTCATGTCACATCACTTTGCATACAAATTTGGAATTGATTAATTGGATTTGCGATGAACTGTCTGGTTGAACTGTATGCTAAGGTTTTAAATTATATTTTTATATGGAATTATCATTTTTTATATCTTTTATTGCTTAAAGGAAAATTAACATAATATGCCTGTATTGCAAAAAAGAGAAAAATTTCATATAATTGGCAAGATATATTTATTTTTTTATTTTTACTTTTTAGCAATATGTTTTACCACCTATTTGAGTAGTACTCTTTCTTATGTACCAATTACACTAATGTGTTAAGGACGAGGAAGGTTGTATTTAGATTAAGTGTACCTGCACTTGTGTGGTGGGAGAGTGGAAAATTTTGTAGAGAAAAAAAACTCTCAGTACACCCAACCGGGATTCAAACCCTGATTTTTCTGTCATCGGCAATCCAGTCTCTTGTGAAAATGACACTTCATTCACTGAAGCAGGTAATTGACAAAATAAAACTTTTTATTGGTATATATACTTTATAACTTTCCAATATAATTTAAAATACATTAATTGTTTATGTTTTTAAGTAGTTGTAGATGACCTGGTGGTCTAGGGGTAAGATGTCTGACTTCTGTGCGGGGGGTCCGGGGTTCAATCCTCCGTCCCGGCACAGATTTATCTGATTACAAACCCTTCCTTCACCTCTAACAACACGTGTATTAATCACAACTCATGAATGTGGGGAATGTCAGGCCTCCACCGGGAGTTCGGGTCCCACGTTAAACTGTAGGTCCTCCATTTCATATCACTATCACTCTATCATTACATTAACATAAGTGCACACCGAACAGGTAGTAAGATAGTAATGATAATGATTTTTAAGTAGTTAGGTACTTATTTACCTTTGTGCAATAAAATTTCAGTACGTGACTGAACATTAACATTAATGACTTGAGGTGCTCAAAACTTTGATTATTAAATGTAATAATTTTATTTCTTGCAAGAGTTGTATTTGATATCACATTAAAATTAAATAAGATGTGAGTAAAACTTTGACAAAGGAATAATAAAATCTTTAAAGAACATTAATCTAAATTAATACAATAAAATAATACTGTTCTTGTGAGCTAAGAATTAACCTTTACTCAACTTGATTATATTTTAATGGTCCTTCCCATATTTTTATTATTAATTGATGGAGATCCTTTTGTCTTTACCACTGTTTCTACTATTTATAATAGGAATAGTTCGAATTCGCCATTTTACAAATCTGAATATTTATTTTTCTTTCGAATTTGAATCTTGGAAAAAATAAACATATAAGTGGAAGTGGGAACATAACAGACCAATAAATAGTAGAAATATTAACTTGATGTTAATTTTTGTTTTTTTAATCTAATCATTACACAGGGTATCTACTGGTTCACTAAAGTCACGAAAAAGTTACTAATTGCAAGATAGACCACTAAACTCCTTGAAAAGTCACGAATTTTCTATATTTTGGCCATAAAGTCATGGAAATATTTTTGTTTGAATTTTCCACATATCGTAACGATGCATGCAATAGCCGTAAGCTGCCTGATTGTTTTTACCATAATACCAAGGACAAAGTTAACACCCATCATCTAGAATGAATATTGTCATGAATTATTGTTGGTTTATTAAAATAAAATATTTTATTTCTTTTATATATCTCATAGTAAATGTTGTTGTTTTGTTTCATCTCCAGGTCACACCGGGGATTACAACGATATGTTGAAAAACATCCTGGAGAACTACTCTAACACCAAGATTGTGTGCATTGGATTCAGCCTGGGAGGAAATCTAGTCACAAAGTTCATGGGTGAAAACGACAGGTCAAGATCACCCAGAATAATTGGAGGAATATCCATTTGCCAGGGCTACTGCGCTATAGAGTAAGTCAATAAGAAACATCTATGTACTATAAGCTCGTTTCAAATGACTGGCTAGAACAAATGTGCTTCTCTCCTAGGCTTGCTTAATATTAAAATTGTGCCTATAAGACCACTAAAACTCAAATTGGAACAATACTGAAATGGTTTTGAACACTGATTAAATATGAAAATAATATTAGATGCATTAAATTACAAGCACTTAGACTTAAAAATTATAAAATCAAGCTGCTCTCTAATTTGTGTGTTTCAAGAAATATGTGTTCGTTAGGTATGTAAACCGGCATAGTGGTCAGTGCACCTGACTTACAAACTTAAGGGTCCAAGGTTCATTTCTCGGATGGTACCATGGGTAATTTTCCCGAAAGAGGACTTATACCAATGGTCACCAGAGTTTGGTTAGTTAGGCTTAAGTTAGGTTTCAGAGTTTCCACGCCCTCATACTCACCATCGCCTCATTGGGACATGGAAAGAGCCTCCACAGAAAGAATGTACGATTAGTACATTTGGGCCTGAAAGGTAGTAGTAGATGGATTTTTTGCTGCCTACGGGGTAAACAAAGGGTATAAATAGTTATTGTTTCTAGGCACTTTGTATGAAAGTAATATTAGCACATTGGACTTTCTTATTTAAACTCTGGATCATCACTCTTTAAGTTTTGAGATTTCCTGACTTTTCTAGGTTTTTCAAACTAAAACAATAATTATTTTCACTGTTTTATATTAAATTTTTGATATTAGAATTATTAAAGACAAATATGTCGGTGCTTGACACAAAATCACATGAGTTGTACATTAAGTCAATGGTTTATACAGGCTTATGAACTAATATTTTGTGTTTAAAAATCATTGTAAAAATATCTGAAAATTCCAGACTTTTCCAGCTTTGCGTATTCAGTTTGAATATTAATTTGATCGCACCTAATTTTGAACCAAAGTCTTAGGAGAGAGCTGCGTATTATAAAAACTACTTGATTATGTTTATCATCTATAAAAGCTGTGTTTATGTTTGCATGTTCAGGGGGACTAAATGGCTACTGAACTGGCAGAATTTTCGCCGCTTCTACTTGTATGTGATGACTGAGAGCATGAAAACCATCATTTTGAAACATCGTCATGTGTTGCTCAGCGAGGAGGTAAAGCGGCGTTTCAACCTTAACGAGAGAGAGATCATTGCTGCCGCCACGCTCCCTGAATTAGACGATGCCTACACTAGGTTGGTTTCAAGCAGCGAAAAACACTCAAACTGTTCTCTTGGTCGAGCAATATCTCCATTTATATAAAGGTTCTCAGCTCTCTTCTTCCTTGGTATTTCTATGAATCATCAGTGAGTGGAGATTGAATCCCATATCTTCCTGTACTTGGATTCACTCTCGCTGGAAGAAATAAAAGGTTCAAGTACACACTACAGAACACATTTATTCCTGAATAACGTCCCAATGTTTTATTGTACATATCCCACCTAGGCACAGGCTCGTCAGAAATTAAGATAAAAGTCTAATGCGCGTCTTCCTGCAGGAGTGCCAAACCACAAATGTGGTGGTGCTATATTATGATTTGGTTTTAAACAAACTATAGACTAGAGGATTAATTAACTTTGAAATAATTTGAGATGGATTTAATCCAATTTTTCCAAGATCCATATATTATAAAACATGGTTAGTATGAAAAAAATTTGGTTCAAATTAATTTTTAAGTCTCGCTATGTAACAGTAATGATTGACTTTCTTTGAGAGGCAGCTATTTTCTGTTTTTGCGCGGTGGTATCATTTGTGTGTGCACTGAGTTATTTTCATTTTAAAAGCTATCTTTTGTTTATTCACCTTTAAATGTTAATATCCACCTTTCCTGTACCTTCTTCCAATTATAACAAAACACATCAAAAACTGAAGCAAGTTTTCCTTAAAGCGATATACCAAACATGTTTGATTTAAATATATCTGTCTCTCAGGAAAGTTCACAACTTCAACTCTGTGGGAGAACTGTATAAATGGAGCAGTTGTATCAACTATTTACAAGACATCAATATTCCTATGATCTTCATTAATGCTCGTGATGACCCCATAGTGCCAGAGCCACTCCTTGAACCTATGCGAGCTTTTGCCGGTTAGTGCCATCTCTTATGTTAGTTTGTAACCTCTTAGTTTAAACCCGCCTCGGTGGCGTAGTTGACTAACGCGCTTGTCGTGTTGAGCTCGATCGCTGAGGACGGGGAGATCGAGGTTAGAATCTCGGTCAGGTGAACTGGGGGTGGTTTTTCTTAAATGGTTTTCCACTCTCCCTCCACGCAAATGCGGGTTCACTTCCTCTAATTAAACCTCTCCCAATTTCTAATCCATTAGAGTAATTAGTACTTAAAGCGTATAACCCGAACGGGTAGTAAGACGCGGTGCTAAATATTATATAATCTTAGTTTAATTATGTTGGGTGAAACATTTATTGAAATGTGTTCTCATAAAAAAAGGTATCCAATTATATATACTATTTTTATGTTTGTGTCTATTATGTTCAGCTCAACATACCAACACCTTGTACCTCGAGTTGGCCCATGGAGGTCACCTTGGTTTCTATGAGGGTGGCCTTGTGTACCCCAACCCTGTGACGTGGTTAGACCGTGCGCTGGTCGCACTTGTCGGTTCGCTCGCTTTAGCGCATGCGGACTCCATGCTAAAGACGTCACAGTAACTTTCTCACTGTCTTGTATCAAAGTGAGTATCACGTTTTTACTTCTAAGCATGTTTTAACATCTATGAGATGTAAATTAGATTCAAAGAATTAGTGGTTGTGAATTTTAAAAATAACTTTGGTTGAGAAATTTTGATTACATTTTTATATCTAAAAATATATATTAATTGATATATTATAACATTATACCAACTACCACAATCAAATTTCACTAAACAAACAATACTAAAACATGTTTTTGCAATCTCTTATAAAGATATATTAAAATAACAAACATTATTTCAATGACCCATTAAATATGTTTGTCAAATATTTTACAAAATTATTGTCCTCACATTAATATAATAATACTCAACTTCTCTCATTATTAAACTTAGTTAAATTATGGATGGGTTTGACCCCCGATGTGGTCTGGTGATCATAGTTTTGGGCTACAGATCCAGAGTTCCCAAGTTCAATCCTGGTCACTTCCAGAATTTTTCTGTGAAGCAGGGTTCTGGAACGGGGTCAAACTCGGCCTTGTGAGGACATTTTAGGAGCTAAACTTTAATGAATAAGTAGCAGCTCTGGTTTAGAAAACTGAGATTAATGACTGAAGGTTTTTGTTGTGCTGACCATATAACACACTATATCCACGTTTGCACTATCATTGATAACGGCAGCGGCCGCTCGGTCGCTATAAAGCGCTTGAAGACTCACACCATGGAGTGTATTTTTTTAGATACAATTTTTTCATTCTTTTAAACAATTTCTTTCTCTAGTTAAATATCTTGCTTAGTATTAAGATCTTTAGTATTGTTGGGTGATAGCCAAATAGTCTCAGGTTAAAATATTGTTTTCATAATTTAATCTTCATCTAGTGTGATAGCTGTTATTTCAGGGTTCACTTAACGTGATTTGTGAGATATGCCAAAATCTCCACTTCTGTTAAGTATTGGTTAAATTAATTGTAAAAATAATGTTTTAATAAAATTGTTCATATGGTAAGACATTAAGGGTGTGCAAAGCTTCATGAACTTTGACTTGGGTTTGTATATTTGTTTGTCGCGGCTTGATTCGAAAGTGAAATTACTTATTTGACAGTTACAAAACTTTGCCAAAACAAAAAAAAAAAATTTTAAATCCATTCATGTTTATTATTTTCATTTTCTGTTAGTGTTTGCATAAAAAAAATCTAAAATAATTAAATTACATTTGGTAACCTTGTAGTGTTTTAATTCATCATTTTAATTCAGTATATATTAGCACTGCGTCTTACAACCCATTCAGATTACACGCAGATAAAATATTAGGTATGTAGGTCTCTAATTAAAATATTTTTCTATCTTTAATAAATTTTTTCCTTATATTTCATATAAATTATATCTTTTCACTTATAATCAGATCCTTTGGTTATTGTTTATTGGGTGTTCCTTGAATAATTAATTAGTATATTCTAATCAAAGCTATCTTTAAAATATAGCATTTGGTCATTTATAAATATAATACCTAAATTTACTTGGTTATTCAAAGTATAATATTTTTATCCAACATTAAATATTTTTTAGTACTCGAACTTTGATTTGGCTTCAATAAATATTCCATATTATTCAATTTGACTTTGTTTCAAATTGAAAAAGTGGACTTTGCACACCCCTATAAAAAGGCATTTTTAAAAATGTTTTTCTCCTTTAGTTCTCTATTAATGATATTAATAAATACTATTAATTACTATCATTTTCTTTTTTTCCTCCCTAGGATTTACAAATATGGCATATTTGTGCCATATTCGTTTATTGTTTTCCTCAATTGCTGAAGATGCATTTAAGTTGTGATATTGAGTCACTACATGAAATCTACAATTTTACTCACGTTTCAAGATGTGTGTGTCTAACTTGCATTTTGTGTGCTTTCTAGTGTGTTATTTATGTAGTTTTATGTTCCATGTAAATATTATAAAACCTCATTTGTTATTTATTGAAAACATTTGTAGTCATCTGAAATTGTTTTCAAATTATTGATTGTTTGCTTAAATAAATCACTAATAAAAGAACAGTGTTTATTTTTAAAAATACAAATTAATTAATTATTTTTTATTAGATTTGAAAAAGTTAGTTAATTGCCATTAGTATAATTAATTCACCACTAAAAAATTATACACCATAGTAAATGCTTTAATTATAATTTTATATGTTCCTTAATTTTAATCTTATTTGTGTAGGAAATGTTTAATTTCTTTGCTTGATTAGTAATATTTGTTAATTAGTTTGTTAACATTTTGAATGCATTTATTTGTTCATTTACGTAACATTTTTGTTTCATGTGATATTTTTTTAACCAAATATAAAATAAAGGGTGTAAAGAGCTTTAGAGCAAATCGGATAACAATTTATGGCATTAAAAAACTCAAATAATAAAACATTCCATTATAATATCAAATATAATGGCTTCCAAACTCTATTCCAAAATTGCATTTAAACTATTCTAAGAACCAAATGTTATTATTTCTCTTGTTTTCAAAACAAATTAAAACTTTTGTTTTCAATTTACTCCATTCTTTAAAGTTATTTGAGGAAATTTTCTTGGCTTTTTGAAGTATTTTACTATACATATTTGGAAGAAGGTACAGGAAAGGTAGATAGAAAACATATAAAAAGGAACTAACACAATATGGCTTTTACAATGAATAGAATAACACAGTTCACACTTAACATTGCTGCCACAGGACAAAGAGATAATGGCTGCTAGTTTAGAGAAAATTGATCATTACCGCCCAATCCCCCAACCTAGGTTTCATTTTATCAGAACTTTTGTTTTCTGTCCACCTTTCCAGTACCTTCTTCCACTATTTAAGTGTAATTTGTACTATGAACATATTTTTGTTTTAACAAACATAATAATATGTTAAATACACTGCTGTTTGTGTGAAAGTCAATTATGTAGTAAACATGTTTGTACTTAATTGATACTTGTGTTTTATAACAATTTTACAGTGAATGTTTTGTCTTTTTACACACATTAAATTTATAAATTATTCAAACACCTTTCAAATCTTTAAATAAAGGGCTGGTGTTTCTCACATGTTAAAAAGTATAAACTACATGCTTTGTGTCTCCATAAATTGGTTTGGTATTTGCCATAGATTTACTCGGTCCCCGAATCCCTTGGATAATTTGAGGATTCAGTAATAAACAAATTACAATTTTTTATTTTGATAGAATATTAGGAAAATGGTAGAGCACAAATGAAAGTAGAAACACTAACACATATTTACACACCCTTCAATATTTTGATGCTATTATAGTATCTTCCTCAGGAAATAGTAGTAATTAGACTAAACAGGGTGTTGTATTCAGTGATGCCAACTTGATTGGTATGGATGAAAATTTCTTTGGTGGAGTTGAAATTCTCTGAATGTTTCTCTAATACTCTGGATGGTAGGTAGTGCTGGTGTAACCTCTGGGTTGAAATTACCGAATATTTAGGTTGGGTGGTTTTCTAGACTTTGTGTGATCCATTGATGTGCCAGTTCCCATCTTCTTAACTGAGACATATTACATATAACCATCTGGAAGGTCCTTTTCCATACCAAAAACCTATTCATAAGATCAGGCTATACCAGCCTAACTGGGTTAAAGTTGAAGGCAGGAAGAGGGGAAGTTTTATAACGGACATAGCAACAAACGGGGGTAAGGCAAAGAAATGACCAGAATTAAGAAATAATTGGAAGTAATTTATCTTCGTTGTGATTTTTTAAATCCTGCTTTCTTACTCAAAATTTAAATCTGCCCGATTTGTAACTAACACATCGCTCATTGTTCCATGCATGCTTATTTTTTGGTGCTTTTTTTTTATCGCCGTTGCTTATTACCTGTTCAGGTTATACGCATATATGATATTTACTATAGTGGGTTAAGGACGGGCAAGAAAGCATTTTGGAGGTAATCTACTCACATTTGTTTAGAAGATGAGTGGGAAACTACTCTTTGTCGACATGACCAGGATTCAAACCTTGTCTTCAGTAGGCCAGTCTAACACGAGAGTGATGCTTTAGACCATTGGACCACTGAAGTGGGTTTTATATTTGTTCTCAGACAAATAAGTTGACAGCCATATGACTTATATTAATAATTTATTTTTAGGTCCAGCAAGTGATAGAGATCTTGAAAGAGGGGGAGAAGGATAGAGATTGTTTCTACTCTACCCTCTTTCTGGCTTGTGTTAAAAGGGACTTGGGGGTAATTGCTCAAATCATCCATTAATGAATAACTAGTCTTTTACTGGTCCAATTGGAGAAGTAGCGGTTTAAGGGGAGTCAAATCTGAATAAAACGTAAGTGGTGATAGACCTAGATCACATTTAAGGGGTTACACATATTACTTAAAGGGCTATACCAAAAGAAACAAATCTCTTTTCAAGCACTAATAATTGCCTGTTTTAAGGTATAAACACAACCCTACCTTAGTTTACTGCAAATTGATACACTTATTTTCAAAACTTAAATGTCTTTCACTTACATAAGAAGTGGTATTAAAACACCTCAGAAGAAAAATGGAAATCTAAATTCCCGAAATTAGATATTTAAAATGTCTTGCCTGAAATGGTAGATCGTAATATTGAAACAAATGAAAACTATCAATCTCGCACACTCTTACTGGGTACATGGGAAATACTTTTTTTTTACCATCAATAGCACTTTTAAAAATTAATTGTTGGTATATTATAAATATTGATTACAACATTTTGTTTTTAATTTGGTATCACAACATGTGATAAAGGAAGATTTAATCTAGAAGAAGTGTAGCCGTATTTTTGTAGAGGAAATCCACTTATAGAAAAAACGACCCTCAATACACCAGTCCAGGATTCAAACCCCCAATCTCCCAGTTATCTGAAACCCAATCTTTTGTGACTAGATCATTTGGCCACCAAATTTGGTTATATGGTTTCAATCTCTTATGTTCACTGCTGTGAAAATTTAGTAAAATGATTTACACACACACTATCTTTCTTACATTTTTCAGTGTCAAACAGCTTCAACAGGTAGAGAATAAGATGAAATTCATGTATGTGTGTGTAAATTTTGTATTCATATTCTTTTAATCCTGAGGGTCTACATAATTATTTGACAGCTTTTCTCCCAAATTTATATAATATGAGAACTCAAATTGCCACTAAATTGCCATCTACAACAAAAAATACTCAAGCTGGTAAATAAATACATAAGCTGTGTTAAATATTTGTCATTCTTATAGCTCGAATTGAAATGAAGACAAAATTACTCGAGAAAGAATATTATTTATTACAAATTCAGTATAATATGACAGTTTTGCTGTGGCATCCTCCACCTCATTACCAATTCAGCATCCATACAAACCAACCTTCACTTGATTTAATCTCTCTTTTAGGCTTACTCTATGGCATTAGGAACTCAAAAGTATGTAAGCACCTTGGGGGTTGTTCTCAAGTTTTGTTTATTTTTGCTGACAAGAAGGAAGGAAGGGTCAAAACAATGCCATGTAATACAGACAGGCAAGAATGGTTCAGTGATCCAGTCACCCTAAATGGACAAATAATGATTAAAAGGGTCAATATGTGGATTCAAGGACTTTGGTCATCAGTTTAAAAGTACCTAGGTTAGAGTTTTTTGTGTGTTTTTCTATAATTCATGTCACTGTTAATACTATTTTATATAAATTATTTAATTTTAACTGTTTATATATAGTACAATAAACTTTGATTAATTTTACAATAATATTTACTGTGAATATTTTGCATCATTAATTAGTGGGACTAGGGCAAAATCATGATAGCCCTCATTTTATGGTGGGGGAAAATGTGTGTGCAAAATTTATGGTGGCTTACATCTTGAACTGCAAGTTGTGTTTATAGTCGACCACCTTGAGAATAGCTAATATCAACGAATATATTATTTTTTATAGCTTGATTTACAGATTTTACAGATGTTTAAATAGTCAATATCTCCCATCTATATCGGTGAGAGTGGTCCAAAATGACTAAAAATGTGCTTACATAATACGATACTTGAACCACCCACCCACCCCCTTGTTGCACATAATTCAAAACTGTAATTTTGAAAATTCTCAAGAATTCTCGATAAAAAAAATTTTCCATTATATATATGCCATGATACTCTATTTTACTCATTAAAATAAAAAACGCATATAGCAAAAGCTATTATAGAATTAAATTCAACTCTATATAATGCCAGTTAGCTAGGAGAATTAATATAATAAAACAAGAAAATAATGACTTTTGAGGATAAACTGCTAATTTCTATGATTATACTTGAAAGATAAATATATATGTATTTACTATGTTTTTTTAAAGTTTTCAGCATCTTAATCATGGATTCGAAGATTTGAGCCATAGTTGGTGGAAATATCCTTTTTTTTGGGGCTATACAAATTAATACCGACACATAATTTGTTTGCAATTATATTTATTAGAGTTGCACAGTTCGTGTGTCAAAATGTGTTTTAAAAAGACAATTTATTTTGTAGTCTTAAATTAATTTAAATGCCAAGTTTATATCTTTTAACGTAAACATGTGAAATTACATACTTCAAACGCCAGACCTATTTTATTATTTATATCTCAATGCAAATTAAATTAGACTTTAAAAAATATCTAGTACAGATCTAAAAATTAAGAGAAACATTTTAATACCATTTTAATAATATATTAAAGCATAACAGCCTAATGGGTAGTAGGATGCGGTGCTAAAAAAATAATAGTGCATTAAATGAACAATGAATAAATCAACACAAAATATTTGGCTAGATTAAATTTAAATGTAAGGGTAGGAGAGTCGGATAACTTGTTATTATAATTGGTGTTACTATTTTGATGGACCCTGACCAAACTTAAACCATTTTGACATTAATAGTATTAATCCAGAACCATTAAATGAAGATAATATAGATAACGCTATTTTTTTTACTCGAATATATTAAGAAATGTAGACATAATCAAATTTATTAAAGTAGAATTTTTGTATTTAGCCAAATATTAGTATGATTTAAACATTATATTATTTAAAACAGATGTCTGTGTGACTGTTTGGAATGTAATAGTTGCTGCCTTTGAAAAGTGGTTTACTTGTATCGAAATATGTTTTATCCTGAATGTTAGGTGTATAAATATATAAAAGATATATTTTATAACATATCTAATGTAATTTTTTAATTGTATATCTAGTTTTGTACAAGCTGTGTTCCTAATTATTTTTACTCAATATTTATATAAGTATTATGGTTCAAAGTAGAAGGAATGACCATGATTCTTATCTGGGTAGCGCTGGGGTGAACATTTTTGGGACAAAATACCAACACGAGTTAAACATCTAATTTTACAAAATTCAAGCTGTGTCCTCATGTATATGTATGCGTGTGTATGTGTGTTTGTATGTGTGTGTGTGTGTATATATATATATATATACACACACACACCTATTGTAATGTATAATAATTAGAGATGGGACGATACCTGTTTCGATTCCGGTTATTAAATTTTTACCTCATTTCCTACTGGAATAGGATTGAAATTAAGTGGGAACGGCCATATTGGTTTATGTTAATAGAAACCAATATGGCTGCTGTGATAGGTACACCTTTTTTTACCAATTTTGATTTTATTCTGTGAATTTCGGTAAATGTTTATCAATTATTAATTAGATTTTTCAAATTTTCTTGCCTTTACAAATTACAATCATGATTTTAATTTTGGCTTTAAAATTTTGAAATAAACTTTACCTACATTATTATTACTATTTAATTTGTGACAATAAATTTGCAAAGCAATCGTAATGTATTTCTTAACACAGGGTTGGTATCTGTTACTATGGAGGTTTATTTATTTTTTTCTTGAATACATAATTATACTAAGGTAAATGTGTTTACATATTGAAACAAAACACCAATTTTTAAGTTTTCAAATCTAATCAATGCTTTTATAAGTCTTACTATACAAATCTGTAGAATAATTAACAAAAAAATGCTTTACATGCCGAATTTAATACCTGATATTCATTACTATCTTAATAAAGAATTCACAATCATTTGCACGTAACTTTAAGAATCGATAGGTATTGAGGAATCGAATTTCTAATAATAGTATGTTTTGATTCTTTTGACATAAAATTATTGAAAAGTACTAGTATGGTCCCTTGGGTGAAAGAACAAGAAAATAATCTAGGGTCTAGGTTGTGGGTCTGCATGGATTTGCGGCTAAATTGATGAGAGTGCTTTGGTAGCTTAACACCTTGAGTCCAGATTATGGAGTTTCTCTATTTTTGATATTTTCATATCACTGGTACTTTTTTTTTATGTTAGAGCAATGTATAAAATCAGGGTGGCCGACGATCTGGTCTTTTCAAATTCAATGTTTTTCCCATGTAGTAGAACATTGTTTTTCCAGGTTTTTGTTTTGGCTAAATTCAACACATCCCCCTGTTAATTGGTGAATAGTCATGTTGAAATTTTACTCACTGCTGGATATAGGACTTGCTTATTAACAGAAAGTAAACTTGAAGACAAAATTTTGTAAACTAGGGTAAGAACCAATAAGAAAAAATTGTCCCACATTGTAATTTTTTATTCAATAATTATACCTTATGGGCCATTTCTTGAAATGCAGGACATGGAAAAACCAAACACAAAAGATGTTAAACTTGTGGATATATTAATTTTTACGTTGGTAAATAATAATATTTTATTGTTACATATTCAACCAAGTCACTGCTGATATATTTTCATTGACAACTTTATTAAACAATTGATCAGCCCTCGGGTTCACTTGAAGTATTTTGTCTTGAATTAGGTCCACATCAGTATCTAATGCAGATATTTATTTAGCGTATTTAAAATTGAAATATAAACATTTATTAATATTATTATTATTTTAATAGTGAAAAATGTTTGTTTTTTGAAGTAGGCTAACTAAATAAAAATGAACAATTTAAATTTAAAAAGACTTCAAAATGTATGTATTCAAATTTTCAATTGAATTATTGATGTCACCAGTTAATTCAGCTAAGCATTTAGCTCTTTTGGCCTCTAATGCTTTTATTTCTAGTTGTTTATACCTCTTCAACAATTCTCTTTGTGTCTGCTTTTCGGCCTCAATTCGCTGATACTCTGCCCTCTTTATAGTGATGGGCACAATCGAGTAACTATTGTGTTGTGTAGTCAGTTGTACCCAATTCTTCCTGGATTACTAAAGTAACTTTACTCGGTCCTTGTTATTCTTTTAGTTTCTCTTTTCTTGCCAGCTAGTGAGAATACACCTTATTGGCTGGACTGTTTAACAAGCTATTTCCATTTAAAAGAAATGTTCCCTTAGAGCTCATTTTTCACCAACAATTTCTGCTGCTATGCAAAAATGACTCTTTATGGTTTAAATGTTGCACATGAATTTTCATTATAAAATACTAGTAGTTGTAAAGAACACAATCGACTTAGCGTATCACATTTTCGATTCCTTTTAAAAGTACTCTATGAAAGTTACTCGATTATTTTTACTTGGCACCTTGGCTGTCTTATTTCCACAGTTGCATGATTATAACAAAACTAAGTATTGTCTTTCTAAAATTATTAATTATAATTTCTCCTTGCCAAAATATTATTTTAACTATTTAGAAAAAGTTACAAAGTACCAAAAAAAACTATTTTCACTTTAAAAAATTACAATTTTTATTAATTTATTTAACATGAATGCAAAGAAAAGTTTAGTTTATTAAAATGTGCACAAAACAGTTTTTCCTTTATCTTTTTTATTATGAGACACTACTTAAAACAAATACTTTAGTATTGGCCGTACATGCAATGTGAAACCTGAAAATAAGGGGGTGGAAGTCACTGCAAGACTCCCGAGTAATGTGATCCAACTGATTGTCATGAGACTATTCAAGTAAACGATTCGTTAAAAATTACTCAAGTAATTTTACTCGGGTACTCGACTGTGTCTATCACCTCCTCTTATAAGGAATATGCTACCAAAGATAAAAGAAAAATAAGGAGGACTGTAGTATTATTTTTAGTATTGGAACAGTGCTTTTGTTGTGAAGGTTAGATAAATAACTATAATGTAGAGGTATCCAGGCCTCTCTGGTTCACTTGAAAAATACTTTCTGCCATATCATAAAATATTGATAAAAAGTTATTATTAAATTATTATTATAAAATTGCCAGCTTTTTGACACAAATTTGAGTTTTATTTCCGGTTTCTCCAAAGCCTTTCCAGTTCCAGTATTTTTCCAAGTTTGCTGGTCATCCTGTAGTATTGCACTTTGCACTGATATTTCAGTAGATAAGACGTTTTCAGAATCGTACGCTAGGTGGCCTATCTAATTTGTTTTACTGATGTTGCTGGACAAGTTTGTTGCTTTATTGAGGTTTCACAGAGGGTAAAGTTAAATGAAAAATAACGTGACACTTCTTTATATTCAGGACAAATAGTTAGGCAGGGGTAATAGGCTACTCTCAGAGGTTCAGTAAATACATTGTATGTATTGATGGATGATTGTAATATTAGGAAATCTGTTTTCAAAACATCATTGAATTTTGTGAAGTCTATAATGATCTGAGGTAACTAAGGAGATGGTGTTGCTTGTTCTTGTAGGAGTGTAATTTTATGTTTGTTTACCAGTGTTTTTTGGATGGTCCAAGATAGATGTTTAAAATGTGATTTAATGTGTACGAGTTTTGTCGAACCAATTTCTACCCTAACATCACCCAGTTAAGTGTGCTTGTTATCCCACTTACTTTTTACCATGTGCAGTCCAGTGGTCTAATCCTAATAACCTTTGTTATTACTACAAATTGTCTTAAATTAATAACTGTCTATAATTTCCTCTTCCATTTTAAAACACTAATATACTTCCTGACATACAAGTCTTCTAGTTCTTAAGGTACATACGAACCTCTAACTTGAATTTTCTATTACTCAAAAATGATATATTAGTCTTTAACAATCCCACCAAACTTTTCATCCCAATTTATAAACAGCTCAAGTGTGTCCTCTCATAAAGACTACATCAATAGGTATAAAGGTTTTTTTAACTGAAAATAAATTTTATTTTTTAATATCCATTTTAGCCCACTTTTAAGAGCGCACTTAATACCACCCATAGAATAATAAACCATTAATATTGTAATATTTAACGGTAATTATTAAAAAAGATCTCTTATTTACAATAAGATGTATGAAAAAAGTGCATTGAGCAAAAACATGTAATTAATAAAATTATAGGATAGTAGGAAAATGGTAGAGCACAAATAAAAATAAAAACACTAACACATTTATACACACTTCAATATTTCAATGCTATTGTAGCATCTTCCTCAGGAAGAATAGCATCGAAATATCAAAGTGTGTGTAAATATGTGTTAAGTGTTCATACTTTTATTTGTGCTCTACCATTTTCCTAATATCCTATCATTTTATTTATTAAAATATTATTTACAATAAGGAAAGAATCCAACCTAAGAGGCTAGTTTTTTTTTATTATTTATAGAAATCAATAGACTTTTCTTTTCATTTCTTTATACACACTTCCATGTAAAAGGCTGTATGCAAGAACTTGACTAAGTGGATGCTTTGTGGACACTAGCGTGGTTTTGCTTGCATCATCAGAGGTTAAAAGGTGGAGCGATAGTGTGCTTGGGACTAAACTATCAGTCCACTAAGCAGTCACTACATGTTCTTGCATACTGCCATAGGTGTGAAAGTAATAAGAATTTGGAAGCATGAAGACTGTAGAGATAAATTTATTTTAAAGATGGCATGCTCAAATCCTATGGTATTCAAGAGTTTAGAAAGTCGTAAAAGAAATTTCAAAAATTATCCTGAATATGATTATAAAGACTTGTGTAGTTGGTAGAGTAACAAAGTTAAAAAAGAATACAATTTTACTAATGTGATTAATTCACTAAAAAGATGTTTTCTTTGTTTATGATTTAATATCAAAAATAAGATTTTTTCACCAAGCATGTGACGACCAAGCCTCAAACAATTTTTTATGGTTACACTTTTGAATATTTTCACTTACTAAAATTGAAAACTTTTCAAGATAGTGATTTGGATTCAAGATTTGAAAGAAAATTTAAGATTCTGATTCGAGAAATATAGGAGTTGACCCATCTCTAGTTAATTATACCAGAGCATAACCTAATAATCCTTTCAAGTTGACTTTCTTATAGAAACTCTAAAAGTGGGCTCAATGCTAGTAGTTAAGTCGTATTGACTTAAAATATTACCCCCCAACAACCATGCCTAGTTAAAAATCACAGCTTTAATGTACAATCCTAAGCTAATGTAGGGATGATAAGTTAATAATGTAATAATGTGGCTTAAATTTGTGTATTTTTTTTTCCAGAGGGTGGTCCATAAATAATATATAAAATTGGAAATGGCTTTTCCTTAAATATTTTTGATGAACAAATAAATGTAAAAAAATTACCAGTATTTAAGGTTTGACCTCTAACCTTATAGCAAATTGACCAGACATGTGGAAGAATTAAGCTATATATATAGACAGACATAATTATTTATCTACCATAGACCTAAACCTTTCCTATGCAATGACATTTTATGGATCACCCTAGAGGCCTATAATCATCCAAACATTTTATTTGTTAAATATACATTTTAAACACGGTTTCTCAGAAATATCTACATCAATACATACACTTTGGCTTCATCTTAAAAAAACAAAAAGGTGACTTAGTTTGGATGCAATAAAGTGGTACCAACTTTAGTTTTCATGATTTGTTGAGGACTTCAGTAAATATCAGACATATTTGGTGCTCCTATGCAATTGATTTCATTACTACTTCAAAAGAGTTGTACCAAAATTTGCTTTGTTTAACTTAAGTGTTTATAAATGTACTATAACTTGAAATGTTAACTGATACCATTTTTTGTATGTTATTAAATTATTAAGCTGTTACATGTAATTCCTAACAGGAATTGTGTACATTAAAGTGTTGAAAGCTAAATAAAGAAATAAAAAAGCAATGCATTTTTTATTATATCAAAACAAAATTGAGTCAAGAATGTAAGCAAACACAGACCACAGTGAAATAAAATCAATTTTAGAATTGTCGGCTGCCATTGATTAAGCACTAACTAATAATGTACTCATCTACTGGACCAGTCATCTCAAACTCGTTTTATAATAAGAAACATAGTTTGAAAAATTCTTTGTCAGCATTTAAATAACTAAAATGTTTAGCTAATTATAAATTCAGATTAAAAGATTATATAAAATATTAAGACTTACTGTTACCTAATATTTTTTTACCAGAAATATGAAACCTTTTATTTGCAGCAATGGTATTTAGTTTTAGGCTTCGAAATTAGAGGTGGCTTCACTTCCATAATTGGCAACAAATGCATGCCCTGAAAATGTGGTCTTATTTGTCTGTTCTTTTTCATAAGAGAAAACCAAAAGTCTTTAAAACTTTATGTGCAGTAAATATTGCACAAATTGGACCCGTGGTTTACTGCTGACCAATTTTTATTTATTTTAAAGAAACAAATAGTTTATTAGTCACAATGCCTACAACTTAACCCTACTTCATCTCCTCATTGTGCTATCATATCAATCAGCATCATGTGATCATCTCAACAAGAAGACTGGAGAATAGTAAGTACACTATACACATTATTTAATGTTGGTAGTGTCTTACTGTGAATAATGTATCAATTAAACTTTACCGTATTTATGTGTCACATGAATATCACGTTATATAATAGTTGGTCATTATCCGCGGTTTCACATAACCACAGTGATTCTAGAAACGTATTACCAGCAGATATGGGGGCCCCTAATATTACAACTAATGTAATTAGGTGTATTGGGCCGCATTGTATGTTGGTTCATTATAAAGTCTGTGGGCCCAAATTTGACATGTCTGTACTAAAGATTTACAAGAAAAGTATATATCCTTTAAACAGATACTGTAGATCTGTGTGTAAAACATTACTACAGCACTGCTGCATTTACATTTACCCCTATTTAGGTGGTCAAGGTTTGAATCCTATATGGGTACAGTTGGGACGGTTTTCCTGTGTTTCTAACACTAGTGATAGTGCACTTCATGTAAACCTTTTCTCTTATCTTGAGGATTAAGCTGTTAATAACACTTGCTTAGAATGAATAAACACTATTTTTAAGTACACTTTATATATAAAAACTAATACAACTACTATGAGTATGACTATAACTGGCTATAACTGGTTATAAGCCCAAGGACAACAGGATAAAAACGATGTAGATAATTAAAGGGGCAAAGATGTGCCGAGTGGCTAAGATATATATATATATAGTTTGTTCGTGATCACATTCTACTAGTTTACAGTTTTAAATAAACGAGTAGAATGTGATTACGAACAACAACAAAATTTGACTGGAAGACTTAGAAGTCAGGGAATTTGAAAAAGTTAATTTCTGTGGCCGCCCTGACTTAACCAATTTAAAATATTTAACTTTATCTTGGTTAAGAAAAGAGATTGTCCCACATACTTTGTATTTTTTTTATTTTATCTATATACCCAATACTTCACATTTAAACCACCTATATTGTGTCGCTTAAGGTCCAGTGCAATTAAAAAAAAAACATTTTGAATCAACACTTCACATTTTCACTAATACCTGTATGGCCTTGAAGATGAATACAATACTTTAATAAATTTAAAAATGATATGTTGTATATTGTTACCCACTTCCTGTTTAGATAATTCTTCCATTGATTAATTTTTTTAGTGTTCAGTAGAACACTATTTTATTAATGATGATTGGAAATATAAAGTTAATTAGCGATATGATATAAATTCAGTCAGATAAAAATCCTATCTAAAACTATTTAGTTACAGCAATAACTTTTCTATGACATAGATGATCCTCATTATTGTTATCATAAATACATTTGAATCGTTAACAAATAAAAGGAAGTGTCGTTTAGATATAGTGACCAACTTAATTGGCTTATTTAAGGAATTTCCTGTTTATATCCGGTACAAAAGCATAACAATCGGCCAGTATATTCTGTATGTATTGTATGTTTTGTAATCATTACAGATTATATGGGGGTTCTGTCTTTAATGAGTTTTTATTTATTACTTTCAAGCAAATTTTACTTCTGTATTAATAAAATTACTGCAAAGGGTGACTTAAGTGTAATTTGAGATATACAATTGTTTATAGAACATATATGAAACATTTATTTTTATCTATTAAGATACAATACCAATGCAATATCTTTAAATTGAATTATGCCAGGTCCTTGAAAAAGGTGTTCGAGACTACATAATTAAACATATTGAAAAATATTTGGGTGATTTGCGTGATTTTTGCTCTAAACAGTGCAGCAACACTGCAAGTTCTTACTTTGTTCAAGTATTTCCATATGTGTGGTATTTTATTATGAAATCCCGGACACCTTTTTCTATGATCCTGTATGGGTGGTTAACCCAAAAAATCTAAAAAAAAATATTTTAGATAATCAAACTAAAAAACTTGTTTACATTAAGCTTGAATAGAACATGTTACTTATAAATATATAATTTAAAACAAGAAGTACAATAAAAACTTATCACTACAAAACTACACTATAATTAGTAGAGAAATCATTAATCACAAATACTAGGCTCTATAAATGCTTTTCAAACCAACAGTTGTTTCATTTTTTATTTGATAAACCTTAGTTACAGTTAGTAACAAATTTAATTGGATACAGGAGCAATATTACCAACATTCAATGGTCAACAATTAAACATATAAATAATGATATTGGTGGTGTATCCTTTAGAGTTTTTTAAAGTGTTTTCAGTAATTTAAACCCTCTTTTAAGCCCTACTTTTTAAATAGACAAGATTTGATGGTTAGTGTTACAAATGTTACACTTTTATTTATTTAAGATTTTTTTGAATTCAGGATAAGTTGAAGGTTTCAGTCATTAACAAATCTTCGAGCTAAAACATTATTGAATCAATAGAAGTTGTATTAACTTATTAGTGATTAATTTATCCATCAATAGTTTATCGCCAGTATATTTAAAAGTAGCAAATATTTTTTTAATACACTATTTGTGATTAATTAGTCCCAGCAAAATATATAAGCCTAATCCAAATTTTCTATTAGACCTCTACATCTATAATAGAAAATACCATAAATTATATCTTTAAACATGTCTTAAGGTGATTGTACCTTTTCATTTGGTGTGGAAATGCAGAGCCATGTGAACAAACAGTTATCTCTAAGATTTTTTATTGTTTTGCAATTTTCTTTTCAGAAACAGTTTGTTCAAGAATAAAAGCATGTTGATTAAGTTATACTTTTTATATACACACCTCCTCTATGATTTTAACAGTAATCAAATATTGATACAATTGACTTTTTTTATTAGAAAACTGCCGGCTTCATAACAAAAACAATTAATAAATATCAATACATTATCTTAGAAGGGGTGTTGAAAATACTAACATAAAAATTTCACTCATTCTCGAGAAAACTGATATTTTAAAACGTATGATTTTTCCGCAAGACCTTTCCGGTAGCTAGCTCCATCTACGGTTTTTGTGAATTATCTGTTCTTGTTGAAGGATACTATGGTCGGTTGTACCTTTCACCCTCCCACCCACCATCACACAAAAATAGGTTTTAGACTTGCACTCGACAGGGCCAAGGGCCTTAATAAGTGACTCCACCCTTAAAACACAATGACTTATTATTAATAAAAATCTATTCACATTCTCAATAATAAAACTAATCAGACCTAATATATTGAGCTAGTAACCTACTTTTAAAATGTTCTACTTTAATTCCTAATGTAAGGTTGGTGGGAAATTTTATTATGATTATGCAGATGAAAAGACAATGTTTTATTTTACTCTTTAAAAATATAAAATACTAGATCTACTTAAAATAAGGGAGTTTGTGTTAGAAAATGCAATCAGGTGAAGGAAGTATTATTATACAATCCTATCTTATTTGTTTATTTATGAAACATTATTGCCTACTATACAAACGTTGCTTCTTAAGTTACAAATTTGTATTGCTTATTCTTTTCTAATATTGCAGTTCTGCTAAAATTGTTAAAGTTGCATTTTATATATAATATAATACAATTTTTTTAATCATATTTGTTACTCCACTAATAGTGAGTTTCAGCCTCTAATAATATGTAGACCTTGCTAATGGGATTTGTAATAAATAACTAAACAACTTGCCCTTATCTAAACAGGATACAAAATATAATGGACCCTCAAAAATATGTTTTGCCATCAAACAAGAATTTTATGGCAATAGCATGCTCATATCAAACAGGCCATTTCACACTGGTGTCTGTGGAATCTGTGGTTATACTTTTTGTAGAAATCTCTTCCCAGGTAATAAAATGGGCCAATTCACACAAGTCCACGGTGTCACAGACCAACGGAGGTTTCCCCAGTACAGATGTTTTCAAATCCCTCTCCAAGCAATCGGTAGACTGTCCGCGGGGACGTTTTGGACTGAGCATGCAAAGTGTTGTTTTGAAGAGCATGTGGTCGTCTACACTACCCTACAGTATAGAAACTCAAGTTTGTAGGGATAAAAAATATCCGCGGATGTTTGGTTGCAGTGTGAATTGGCATGCCCTTGGACATTTAGTTCATTCACAGTTACTGTAGACACCGTAAATCCCAGTGTGAAATGGCCTTCAAACACTGAAAGTAGAGATTAAACCTTCGTAAAACAAAGGACTATTAGCCATTTATTTTCATTGTTACAAGGCCAATTTAGCTAAATAAAAATAATACACTTCGCATGACAAAACCAAATTGGCTATAAAAACATAGACCTTAGTGCATAGTATAAAGCATTTGATCATTTCATTTGGAATAATATATCTATTACTTGATGACTAACATTGAAGATCTGCAAGTTAACCAGGGTGACTACTATCCGGAAAAACTGGAATCAGCCGGGAATTTGAAATGGTTGGGGGAAAATGGGAATGTCAGGAATTTGGTAATGTACAACAAATACTTGGGGAAAATGTTGTTTTAATCAAAATGTGAAATATAATTATCACTAAATCAGTAAATTACAATATGATTCAAACTGTCTATTTTTTTTATAGCTGAGTAATATATTTTATAATTTTCTAAGTCTTAGTAGACTATGTTAATACAAATAAACAAAATGTCTATTTTGATATTAAAACTTATTATGAATAGATTAATGAAAAAAAAGGAAGGGCGGGGGCAGAAGGGTGTGACATACTGTTGAGTCAGGAATTTTAAGAAATGATCGGCGGAAACCAGGGAAAAAGTCGGGAATTTCATTGGTCAAGTTGAGTAGACACCATGTTAACATTTTAAGTAACAGTTCCTGTATTTTTCAATAAATGAATCTATGAATAGGGTAATCTCAAATTAATTTAATCCAAAACAAATAAATAGCTTAAAATAGCTTTTAATTATTTAGCCTAATGTTAATAATTCTTTTACATTTAAGCTTTCGAGCTGCCACTTTTAGATCTCTTTGTTGTTACTTAACACCATTAATATGCAATTGAACACTAATACAAACATACCAATTATAAGCTTTATTATTCCACCTGTAAACTAATTAACTGATTTTGCTCTTAAATATTTGAAAGTGAACCGGCCATATTGATTCTATTCGATTTATATCTTATTATCTTGCTCATATTCCATTCCTGCTCATTAAAAATGTATAATACCTACAAGAGATTGTACAGTAAAATACTTTTGGTACCTACCATTTAAATAAGATATTATGCTGTGAGGTTCATTAGTAGGTTTATGTGGATGGACATTTATGGCGAGTTTTCAGATTGAAGTATTCCAACAATGTAAGCCAGCTTATGGCCAAATGTTATTTAATGTATTTTTGAGTACATTTTTTTAGTTTATAATATCAATTGGTACTAGAAAACCTATAACTTAATCTAAAATTATTTTAATCTTTGTTTTCTTGACTTTTAGTTGTGTCAATTAATGATTCATTTAATTTTTGTTGTATGACAATTAAAATTTGAATATAAGAGTGGCTTACTATTGACAATTTAAATGTGAATTTGTTCAAACTCCAAGAAAGTACCTATTAAAGAATAGCTGTTTAAATAGGTATGCATATATTAGGTACTATGCCAAAGAAGAACCAGGGCTGTGTCCGAATAGTCCATCTTAACGCCTTTGGAAGTCAAGTGCCCTTGGAAGTTGCAATGGCATCGACTTAAAAGAGCGGAAGTTATTTTTGATGGTGTCCGAATTTTCTTTAAGTGTACTAATGTACTACTTACTTAGGAGCACATACGACTTGCTCTTTAAGTATTGCACACTCTAGTTAAAATAACATTTTATATTGACTAACATTATACAAACTGTTTTGTTGTGTTATTTGTTTATTAACATGTGTTAGTTGTCTAAATTTCTTTCTGTAGAGTGAAAATCTCTTTTTAAATTAATAATATGTTTCAAGTTTCAAAAATATTGATATAAGTATCCCTATAAATAAAACTAGAAATAGGCTACTACTTAATAAATATAATAAGATTAATAATTATTAATACATAGTATGTATTGATAATTAGTTAGGCTATAAATATGCAGAAATTTAAATGGTATTTGTTTATCAGTAGCCCTGTATTTTTGTGTAGGCTTTTTGACACAGACTTGATTATTTAGTGTAATTATTCTCGATTAATTGTAAAATATCTAGAATGTTTCAATTACAAGATATTTTCATGTAAGTAAATTTATTTTTAAAACCCTATTGACCTGTGTATTTATGGTTTAAAACAAAATTATGATAACGGTAGGTAAAAAAACTTCACAAAAATACTTCTATTTATAAAAATTATGATGAACAAATATTTTTGTTTTTTAACGAATATTAATAGGCATAAACAATAAATAAAATTTCTAAAATTAGGCCTATATTTCTTAATTTTATCACCACAGCCCTCAATACTATAATTTTAGAAACATTAATTTCGATTAAAGTGTGTAGTGTGCAGACTATTCGGATACAGCCTAGGATCTATCTTTTTTTTTGAGGTCATTAACCTTACTGGACTCAAATTATATTTCCTTTAAATACCTGCTTTGTTACTCAACTTAAGTAGTAAGTACAATTTGCATACATAGTTTAGAATGTTTTCAAATGCTTTATTTCATATTGCAGTAATTTGTAAGTTTTTTTATTATGACATGCCAAATATCTTTGTAGCCTACTAGCTCCACTAAGGTCTAAAGAAGTATATAAAACTACTTAGGCTGTATCCGAATAGTCTACTTATGCGACATCGAGTTGGCTCGTGGCGTTGATAGCTGCATTGGCAATCACGTGAACAAGTGTAGATCTGTTCGAATAGTCGCGGACTAGATCGATGCAGTCTTCTCGTGTCGTTGGTAACCATGGATACAGAAGCTACGAGCCATGCGGCGTTGGTGCGGTGTTTGACTGGTAATTGTTTTAGTACTATTGTTTCATCTGTTGAGCACCGACTTACACAAATTATTCGGTAGGAAGCAGCACTGTGGGCCCAAGTGTGTTGCCGTTCGAATAGTTTGATGCAGTCTTCACTATGAAAACCACAAGAAGTGTAAAATTATCAAGACTGCATCAAGTCAAGTGTACTTGACTATTCAGATACAGCCTTACTGTACTTCAAAATTTGGGTCTATTTGGTACACAAATTTGGTAAAAAAAAGGCCTTTACTACATCACACATAAAATTAAATGCAAATGTTTTATTACTAAAAATGTGTCCTAGTTTGAATTTTTTTGGAAAATAAATATAGCCTACATATTTTAAATTTTTATTTCGAAAATATTTTTAAAAGTGGCATATGGCCATTTTTAGAAAAATTATTAATGTGAAAACTTTTGCATTTATAATAGTAAGTAGGCCCTACCTTAAAATATATATTATGGCCGGATCATAAAATAGTTTTGTAATCTATTTATGTTTTAAGAACTTTTTTTAGCATGTTGCGTCTTAATATCCATTCAGGTTATACCCTAAGAATTAAATAAGAAATTATGTAAAGCCATATACTTCCTTCCCCATAAATCACTTAGTCATGATGACTGTCAGATGGGCCTACGCACCTATAGTTAGAACCCCAATCCACAAGATGAATATTATTCAGGTGGTTTGGACTCTGGCTTCAAAGTCTCAACGCAAGATAACTTAGTACTTTTTTCGCTCTCAGACTCTGGATCAAGTTTACGTTTCTTACGCACCAGATGAGAAATATTTGTTGCAGGCTTTACATCAGTGTCTGATGTTGTAGGTTTCACAATGGTATTAGATATTGATGGTTTAACATCAAAGTCTGATGATTCCTGAGCACTTGAACTAGAACTAGGTTCCTCTTTTGGAGATTCTTTAGCTTTCACCATTTCTGCAAGCAAAGATTTCATTGTTTCCTTCTTAAAGTCCTGCATATCACTGATTTTTTCATTAATTTCCGGTAACAATTCATTCAACTCCTTTATTTCACCTTCGATAGAATAAAATGGATCATTTTCTTTTGGTTCATCAAGTCCATTCTTTGAGTTGTATTTCAACTTATTTATTCTGTTCTCCAAAACCTTTATAGCTTCTTTAAAGTGTACAATAGCTTCATCAAAATCACCTTTCAATGAATATGCAATCCCAAGCTGATAGAAAGTTTCAGCGATACATCTATCATCTTCACTAAGATTTTGTTGTTGAATATTTAAACAAGCCTTTATATCCTCAATACTTTGTTCATAATTTTCAGATTCCAAACTAACTTCACCGAGTTTCAAGAAAACGTCTGCTAATTTCAAGTTGAATTGTTTGTCATCCTTTGCTTGCCTCTGGAATATAATTTTAGCAAGCTCTAGAATTTCCCAAGCCAGCCTTAATGTGTCATCTTCATCATTTTCTTCTGCATGTTCTCCTTCCTTGATTTTAACTTCTGCATCATCTGGCAAACCTTCATCCTTTTCCTTAGTTTTTACTTCTGCTTCTTCTGGTACGTCTTCAGAACCTTTTCCAACTTCACCTTTTTCACCTTGATCACCAGTAATATCTCCAGTTTTATCACTATCACTTTCATTTTCATCTGCTTCTTCACTACTATCAGACTCATCCCCATCTATTGCATCACCTAAAACACCGGATTCACTTCGCCCAAGTTCTAGTAGAGCTTTTCCATAGTTAAAGTATGCTTCACCACACTCGTTAGCTGCTGGACCATATATTTCATCAAAAAGCTTACAAGCTTCAGCAAGTGAAGCTGTAGCTTCGGAATAATCTCTAACATATAAATGACGTTTCCCTTGAGCCAAATTAGAAAAAGCTTTTTGTTTTATGCTTAATTCTTCATTAGCTACAACTACATTAGTCTTAATTTCCTCCATTTTGAATTAAACTTATTGATATCCACACTTTTAATGTATTTATTTTTACATCTAATCACTTATATTTGTTCAAAACACACAAGCTTTTTCCAATTTTACTTTATTTTTAGCCACCATTAAAGTTTTCGCGCTTAAATGAAACAGTAATAATAAAGCCGGAATATGAAAGCGAAGATAATTGACAATTTAGCCAACCAAATTGTAATTAAGATTAAACTACCAAGCTATATCCAAGATCAGAAATAAAGAAAATCTATGTAGTGGTAGGTGGGGAATAGAATAATATAATGTGTCTACTATATTATAGCAGATGGGAGTTTTTCATTCTGAATAATACTCATGGGATGGTACAGTATAATTTTAAACTCTGGTGTAATATATACATAGATAGATGTCATAAGAAAAAACCCCCAACATATCACAGTTATTCTCTCTATCGACAGTGTATTACTAGCAACCACATTTACAATTCATAAAGTTTATCTTCTCTACAACTCTTTGAAGTACTAACTAGGTTAATCCCCTCCCTGAATTTGTTATAATTTTAATCAATAGTAGAGGGATCAATACATTTCTATCAGCTCTAGGGTGCGCATGAAAACGTCTTCTTGATATGTTAGAAAAAGTCATCTTTCAATACAATTATTTGTATCCTATCCTTTCTTTTGAGTAATCTAAAAACCAACTCACAGCCATTTTTTTTCTTCAGTATCCGATTACGTTCTTCCGTGGAATTTTGTGGGTTGCCTTGTAACATTATTTCCAAAGTCTATACCCACACATTTCATAGTTTTATTTCTTAATTCGATGCTTCAATCACAGTCACACCTTCAATAAAACCCATCAGTTATGAATTACAGCCAGTATTTTAAAATTTCACCTTTTTTTCTCATACTGTACGGTAAAATTATATTCGTGATGTTATAAGTCAAAAGTTTTAAATATTTAAACCCAATAGTATAAAAGTGATATAATTAAAACTAATAATATTGTTTATTAACCTTGAAAGGATGCTATTGTTCCCCAAATAAATATATCGTCCTTTGAATTTAATTTAATCCACCATATAATTTTATATTCTGATAAAGGTAATCTTATTCTTGAATTTTATTCTAAAAAATTACTGCTGTACCTTTTTTGTAAACATCGGTTTTATATTTCCATAGGGAAATGATCGAAAGATACTAATATCGGGACCACCCATTGCAGCTGACCACGTCGGCCCAGCCATTTCATCGTTTAGTTGAATATGAAAATTGTTATCTCTTATAAAAGTTGAATCGTGATAACTTTTATGCTCCCCTGGTAGACCAAAACCAAAACTAAAAAGAAATCTAGGAGCTACTTCACTTTCTATCATTGATGGAGTGACAGAATCATAATTATACACAGCTGATAACGTTGTTGGCTCTTCTTGAATGTTGGACCTATCCTTAAAAAATAATTGATCAATATTTGAGTTATTAGTTTTATTATGATTCAGTATATATACTGAGGATTTGTTGACCTTTTCATTTAGAGGTTGGTGCTTAGAAATGTTTTTAATATTAATATGATATACAGTGTCGGTGAAAGGGTTTGCATCTAAAACAGACAGAAAAAATAGTATTAATTATAGTGTAAATATCATATATACAAATAAATCTACAAGCTGTTATAGTTATTTTAAATTTTAATTAAATATATTTATGAAATTAATACTAATTATTAAATAATAATATATATTAGGAATATAATAATTACAGATTCTTACCTACGTATTGAAATAATCTGTACATCCAATAAAATATAAAAATAATATAAATTAGTGGATTATACATGACTACTGTTTAAGAACAACAAACATTTAATTATTGGTAGAAAGTTTTTGTTACCGGTACTACCTGAGCTGTAACAAATAAGATAAATGGAAAACATGACCCTCATTGTTTCAAATTATTTAAATGGTATTATGTTTTAATGTAATGCAATTTAATTGATTAAATACTTATAAGCACTTTGAAATTGATATTGTTTTTAAATTAGTATATCAAATTATTTAATTAAATGATGAATTTAATTGAGAAGAATTTCTGTTTTATTTTTAAAGCTCTATATACCTTTTAAGGTAATTCGACAATACAAATTTTACTGATCAATTCCAACACGACAGTATATCACATTATTTAATTAAATTATGGGTGACCTGGTGGTCTTGGGATAAGGTGTTGAACTTCGGTGCTGGGTGTCCGGTGTTCAATCCTTGGTCCCGGAAAAGATTTATCTGATTACCAAACCCTTCCTTCACCTCTGACAAGACATCTTGTGAATGTGAGGAATGCCAGGCCTCCATCGTGGTTCGGATTCCACGATAAACTGTAGGTCCTACTTTTCATCTCCGAATCACCCTACCATTACCATTACACATTAGCGTAATTGCGTATAACCCGAACGGGTAGTAAGACGCGGTGCTAATAGTAATAATAATAATTATTATTATTATTATTAAATTATGGATTTAATTGCAAATAATTTCTGTTTAATTTTAAAAGTTCTAACTATCTTTTAATCTATATCGACAATAAAAATTTTACTAGGCAAATTCCAACACGTGTATAATTATAAGCTAAAAATATAGTGATTCAAATACTTCAAATCATTACATTTCATGAGCTATAAGGGATCTGAAACATGTTATAGTTTTCTTATACTATTGTTAGGCTAAAAAAAAAGTAGTTAATGTATGAGCAGTGGCGGCTCATGTGTAGGCACTGCGGAACTGCAGCACCCCCTATTTCTACTTGATAGTATCGATAATATTTAATATAATGGGTTCATTTGTCTTTAATTCTTTATTTATTTTTGTATTACAATATATATTCCTTAAGCCTAATGTCAGTACTTCAGTAGCCATCCCCCAGTATATTAAAAATATACAAAAATCATTGTGTGGAACTGTGCGCTTCACAGTGCCAGTGACGTAATGTTTGACTGTTGTGCGCATGCGCACATAGGAGGGGCTAGGGAGGAAGGTGGGACTGCCAGGTAGATATAGAACTGTTGCTCTCACAGTGCCGGTTCTGGCGTGATTTGATTACCAAACCCTTCCTTCACCTCTGACAAGACATCTTGTGAATGTGAGGAATGCCAGGCCTCCATCGTGGTTCGGATTCCACGATAAACTGTAGGTCCTACTTTTCATCTCCGAATCACCCTACCATTACCATTACACATTAGCGTAATTGCGTATAACCCGAACGGGTAGTAAGACGCGGTGCTAATAGTAATAATAATAATTATTATTATTATTATTAAATTATGGATTTAATTGCAAATAATTTCTGTTTAATTTTAAAAGTTCTAACTATCTTTTAATCTATATCGACAATAAAAATTTTACTAGGCAAATTCCAACACGTGTATAATTATAAGCTAAAAATATAGTGATTCAAATACTTCAAATCATTACATTTCATGAGCTATAAGGGATCTGAAACATGTTATAGTTTTCTTATACTATTGTTAGGCTAAAAAAAAAGTAGTTAATGTATGAGCAGTGGCGGCTCATGTGTAGGCACTGCGGAACTGCAGCACCCCCTATTTCTACTTGATAGTATCGATAATATTTAATATAATGGGTTCATTTGTCTTTAATTCTTTATTTATTTTTGTATTACAATATATATTCCTTAAGCCTAATGTCAGTACTTCAGTAGCCATCCCCCAGTATATTAAAAATATACAAAAATCATTGTGTGGAACTGTGCGCTTCACAGTGCCAGTGACGTAATGTTTGACTGTTGTGCGCATGCGCACATAGGAGGGGCTAGGGAGGAAGGTGGGACTGCCAGGTAGATATAGAACTGTTGCTCTCACAGTGCCGGTTCTGGCGTGATGGTGGAAGAATTTTTTTTTTACTTAACGTGTGTTGTGCAATTATATTATTATTCTGCTTCCAGCTATTCTATTTGATTCTTTTTTTTTTCGATTCTTTTATTTAACACAAAACTTTCACCATGGCCTTGTATTCCCAAGAAATAAGTTATGTGACTGTAACTAAGGAAGTGTGTGATTATATGTTTTGATATAATGTACAGACTAAACACTCAGTAGCTGCTAAATTGTTCAACAAGAATTGGTTCACTAGATTTAAGAATGAACTTCACACAAAAGGGATAGTACTGACCACTGAAGCTTATCCCATGATTAACAAAGACAATCTTGAAACTGAACGAAAAGTATTATATTGTAGCACTGATAATCATGAATATTGCAAATTAATTGAGCTGCTAAATTTTATCTTAGATAATAATCTAGATGATTTCTTAGTGAAATTACGAAACTGATAAAAATCCCCTTGACAATTTCCATAACTACATCAGAAGCAGAGCGCTGCTTTCCAACATTTAAAAGAATAAAAACTTTTTTAAGAAGCACTGTGAATTCGGAAAAACTAAATGCGCTTGCACTACTTTCAATGGAGAAAAATTTCCTCAATTGTAATCCAGGGATCAAGGAGAAAATTATTGAACTTTTCGCGCAAATTAAAACACGAACAGGGGATTTCATTTTTAAATGAATAGCTCAAGCTTGAACTGTAAAAATTTAAGTTAAAGTAAGTAAAAAAGTTTGGTTTTTTTGTTGTTAATATTTGATCAAGTTCCTAAATAAATTGTCTGTTTATACATGTTTTTTTCCCCTTTTACACAATGTTAAAACAAAGGCTAAAATTTTTCTGGTGCAGCACTCCCACTAATTTTAGCTACGAGCTGTCACTGAGTGGTTCACTGGCAAAGAAAAAATATTTAAGGTTTTTATTAATTTGTCAGTTCAAGTAAGCCATAGATATCTGTTGGAATTGCATTATATATTATAGCATAACGTCCCTATTTATTTAGGGTGCCCGGTAGCCAACCCTAACTACTACACTAGCGAAGCACCCTAGGGGGCTACATGGTTGGGATGGACCCCGAAAGGTAGGGGTTGGGATGGATGGTTCGTGGGGAATGAGGCTAGCGGGTTAGTCCAAGAAGATATATTTATTACTCTAGATAGATGCTAACTACTACATAAGTATGAGGTAATCCCTCACGACGAGGGAGCACGCGCGATAGCGGGACTGGTGAAACTACACAGAGACCCGCGATTGACCCTCCAGCAGGGGTGAACCGTCAGATCACATGTTATATCAACACCTCGTATAACGGCAACTCTACCACACATGCATCCAGCATGGCTTCCAACATTCAACAACGTGTGTTCTTCTCGCACACAAACATGCTGATCTCGATTCACACGAGTCAGAAGATCCATAGGTCGCACCGTGCTTGCTCGTCAACAGTATGAAGCTATATGAGCTATATGCTGTTCTCAACAGGAAGGCAACCCAATACTCTTGACTTCCAAGGAAATGTATAAGCGTGGGTTAACCTCCTTCCAGAATAAACCTAAAAATAATTATGCTCTTACAATAGTCATTTTATTTAAATTTGAATTTATTCTATGGTTTACATTGTTAAAAGATTCATGATATATTTTAAAATGCACCTCTATTATGAGAACCTGACTGAGGGAATTTTAATTTGTTGATACTTTTAAATTTATTTTTATTTATTTTGTAAAGCTACTAACACACGACACTTGCTTGTACTAGAAATCAAGTGTGCTAGCTATCTATATACTAGCTAGTACAATAGAAACGAGATTAGAGTATTCAGTATTCACACGCTGCTAGTTTGGGACTAGGTTTAAGTGCACATATTTATGGAACGTCAGCGATTAATTTTGGGTGCAGCAGCTTCATTAATTATTAATGGTGATATTTAAAATTATGAAAGGGAGCGTAGTAGAAGAATATGGACACGGGAATGGCTGGAAAAATGAAATATTGAAATAATGGTCATGGGATGCTAAAAATTATACATTCGACGGTTAGGTAGAATACATTCGGGGTGAAACTAACGTTTAGTATCTCCCTAAATTTGTATTAATTTATTTACGATGTGTTAAAGAGGCCCTAAGCCCATGAGTGTCCAAGTATGGTATCCTTGATATACAAATGTTCATTTTTAGGCCTACGCACACTTTATATTTAAAAAAACAACCACCCAGGGTTGGCATGCTATCAAGTTTATTTAGATTAAAATTGGGTCTGGAACACAGTTTGTGGTTTTTAGATGACATGTTTTTAATTAAATATATATTAAATATATTGTCATATTTTGTGGCAATTTGATATTATACAAACAATCATGCTTAGAATAATTTTCTGCCAACAACAAGATCACATCCGATAACCATGTTGACGTCATTTCTGCCATTTCTCTACACAATCTCAGCGCGCATTGATTGGTCAAATTACACAGACTAGTGTTGGAACTAGTTTGAAAAAAACGCCTGTTCTATTTTCACAACTAGTATGGTAGCCCCTCCAAATAGATATTTATTTTTTAAAGTACATTTTATCAGAACGAGTGAAGAAATACATCTATATCATTTTTAGGTGAGTTATGACAAGAGGGGCAAACCCCAAGTCAAATCCTGATGAAGTACACTTATTTTGTATTTATATTTATGTATCACCCCATTTTTCCTCATTTGTTTCGTGGGTTTAAATGCATCTACTTGGTTGACATAGAAACTGACGCTTTTAATCGGTAATAATAAAGAAGTATATAAATATATTCTAATTTATTATAATATTTATATAATTCAATATTATAATATATGTATAATTGTATGTTATAATCTTTATATAAATATATATAATTATATACTTCTTCCCAACTACTGACAAAGAGCATATGTTTTAAATATCTAAAATGAAATATATATATTTACATAGTATGATCCCTGGTTTTAGTTAATAAAATGAAAGAAATTATAACTAGCAGAAAAATACCAACAATGCATTTGAATGTGGCGCCAACGGGCAGCGTTGAAGTTTAGTAACGCCTACAACCACCGCTAGCGCTGAAAACTGTTCATACTCGATACATGGGAGATATCGATATATATATATACTATCCCACTTGCTTTTGACTCATTTTAATTTTTGTAGAAAACCTATATTTATGTTATGTTAAATATTTATTTAATTACATTTGGTGTTAAAAATATAAATAAAAATTGTTCGTGTTAAATGGATTAGCAAAATAATTAATAGTAACAATAAAAGTAAAATAAAAGTAGTAGTAGTAGTAGTAGTAGTAGTGCTACGCAAATAAAATACCTGCTGAGCCACCGAGACCTCTCTTTAATACAACAAAAGTGCTCACATATTTGTCTAGATAGCAGCACAAATGCGGAAAACACCATACAACCATTTTAGCATAGACTTAACAAATCTTTCGTGTTATCCTGATCAGTGCTGTCCCATATCTATGGTAGCCAGTACCAAAAGGCAGACACAGTATACTTTTTCTGATTCATAATTCGCTAGATGATGATGTAATATCTATCACACGGGATTTCAAGTACTCTATCATCTATGATTCCGCTACTCATTCACTCATAGATAGTTATATAGATTCTCGCAAACATAAATACACTTTTTTTTGAATAAGATAGTTTATTTTGTTGATAAACTATACTATTTTGTTTTTAAATTTATATAAAATTATAATAAAATAGCTATTTTGATATTTTAGTTTGGTTGTCTAATAGCAATGGAGTTGACTTAGATCCATATTTGATTCTTGAGGTAAGAGAGTGGGTATTTAGGTTAGTCTTTGGCTTTAAAATGAGCGATTAACTCGTTGCATTAAATTTACAAACAGCTTTAGTGACATAAAAAGAAATATTAGATACGTACAGACCGTAAGAATGGTTGGGGGAGGGGGAAAATAGTGCAAGCTCGCAGATTAATGTCTAAGGATAAATTATGTATGAAGGAGATCATTGTGTGTAATATCTCATGTAGGAGGGTAGACACAGTATAGAGATGTAAATTGAATTTTAAAAAAAATAACGCTGAAAGGAGAATAGATTATAAATAAAAGGTCTTAAAAAATTCACAAACCAGACAAGCTAAGATAGATACAATGATCATAATTTACCAACACAACTAAAATATTAAGGAAATCCTTAAAATAAACTTATTGGATGATACAACTGTACAAATAACCTATCCAACGTAATCTAATACTAAAAAAACTTTGAGGTGAAGATGGGGAAAAGTAGCACAATAAGAAAAAATAATGAGCAATTCAGAATATATACATGTGGTAGTGAAAAATAGAATATATTGAACATAATAACCAAAACAGCCACTTTGTAAATACATAAATAGTGGATCATAGGTAAAATGGGTAGAACAGTAAATAAAATAATACTACAGTACTAGTCAAGGGTAGATCCAGGCCATGTTGGTGGGATGAGGAGGGGATTTGTGTGTGTGTGTGTGTGTGTATATATATATATATATATATATATATATATATATATATAGTAGAACAGTAAATAATAGTACTACAGCATACATATATATATACACACACAAATCCCCTCCTCCCCCTACCAACAATAGGCCCTGGATTTGCCCTTGACTAGTACTGTAGTATTATTATTTACTGTTCTACCCATTATACCTACGATCCATTATATATATACAGTACAGTTTTTATTATATGGTTTCTCATTCTCCTTTCATGCAAATGGTTGTACATTATATCTAAAATTCCACCGACCTATTCCCTATCTCATTAGCGTATAACCCAACTGAAGATGAGGCAGGGGAAACAAGTTAGTATTTGCCTAAATGAAAAATAGATTTAATGTTTTATTTACTATGTCTAAAGGTGTTTTTTTTCATTATAGTAGGCATGTAAATGTTTTGCTACCTATTTGGACAATGCATTTTCATAATTACGATGGTCCATGGTCTAGAAAGGTAGATTTTAAAGGAAATTAAGCTGTATTTGCATTAAGGGAAATTGAGAACCCATTTAGGAAAAGTCATTCTCATTGCCCCAACCAAAATTCCTAGCAAATTTGTATGTATTTCCTTATAATTTATCATCATCCTATACCCTTAGGTTGGTCATCATAGTAAACACACAAACACAATTTCCTTGCTAAATATTGCACTTTGTTGGTGCCATATACTTCCAACAAGAAACATTGATGAAATATAAAATGTAGTTTATGCTGTTTTTACATCTGAATATTTTACTTTATGAGCTATTTTTATATTCAAGTGGGTGAGGCAAGGTTTTATTTTTTTCAACTGTATAATTTAGTCTGTATTTATTTATAGAATTCTTGGAAGAGAACTAATTTTGTAACTTCACATGCCATAGTTTGGAATTGCACCAACATTATTAACAAGTTTTGCATTTAAATTCAATACACAAGTAGCTTTGACTCATTAATAGTAATAAATCTTTTCTTAATTTTTTAAAGGTTGTTGAGTTTGTGCATATAATTAATATTGTGTATTTTCATAGGATAGGCCACTTAAAAAAATATACATTCCAACCCACTCAAATATATTAATTTCTCTTTGAAGTCTACCAGTTATTATTAAGTTCCTGGACAATTTTAATATTCAACCAAGCATTGTAACACTAATAGTCTTTTCTGTATACCATAATGTGACTTATTACACTCTTCGTATGAGTATACTTCAAAAGTACTATTTTTGTCTGTACACCCAAAGTCTCATGAGACAAATAAACATAAATTGTCTTTGTGTATTATAAACATCATCTTAGAATGTATTCAACTATGTTAAGAATTTGCTTTAGTATCTAATGTTTCAAAGTAAGTATTGATAGTGTAGGGCCTATAGCTTGAGCGATTTCAGTAACACAAATGAACACAAAAAACAGACCATTTAAATACAAACCAATAAATCATATGTTTAATTTAATACAGTAAACTCATTTCGGTCTCCACACATTTTGAAAATTTGGCCATAAAGTTGTGTAAAAAAAAATGCCAACTTTGTGGTGGTTTTGTTTATAGTCAAGACTTGGTTTTTATTAACTATAATTGGATTCAAGATGAAAGTTGTGATATCTATCATTTAAGTAGTACTAAAACAGCATTCGCCAGATGTGAAATGAAAAGTTATTACATGGTAAAACCACTTTGGTGCATTGGGTATACGCCAAAATTTGCCTCTTAACCCGGTTGTTTGCGGTGGGATGGAATGTGATGTGAGAAAAGGTCAAGTGTTTTTGCAGTTTATATAGCAATATTTTTTTTTCTCCCGAATAAATAAATAAAAATTCCCTATTATAAACATAGAGCTTAATTTTCTACACATGGTGATATCAACAGTTATAGAATATCTGTCGAGAACATAGCGGCACCGGATGAGAAACTTTTTAAATGAAGGGAAAAAGTTATCAAATTCCAAGACACCCTTTACTGATATTCAAGAACTGTTGATGTCACCATGTGAAGGAAATTAACATATATATGTTTCTACTGGAGCAATTCTTTATTTATTTTGTCCCAAAAAAAAAAAGTTTGCTATAAAAACTGGAAAAAAATATAGCCTCACCATCCCACCTTAATTTCAGGCTAGAGGTTGAGGTAATTATTTTCCCTCAATGCAATTTCACATCTTGGATTAGATGGTCTAAGTTGATACTAGCACTCTAATGAACACTAAACACATTATTACAGTTGTTTATTTTGAATATCGACCATCAGGGAGTCGGGCACACTATTAATGTAGCCATTCTTGCTAATAAATAATTAGTGTTAGATGAATAAGTCATAACCCACCCCACAGATAATTCCTCAATAAAATGCACAGTAACAAAACCATACTATTTATAAATAGTGTATGTCGGTGTTCACGGGTTATATTTTAAACTGTTTTTGTCCTTCAGCCTTCATTCATCCAGAGTTTGACACACATCTCACCCACACGTTTGGCTTTCAGCCCAGGAAGATAGTGCCACCTGCTCTCATTGGTTCATCGTGGCTCCAAACACCTCCTAGTGGCAGAGGTAGATTATAATCAGTACTTGTGTCTGTTCTCTTGTGTACGGTTCTTTCAGTTTTTTTGTGCAAAGTGTCCGCCTCAATTTTAGTGTTTTCAGCCTACCGCGAGTTTATTTCAGTCACTGTATTTACTATTAAGTGACTCAGTATTTATTTTCCCATTTAGAATTTATTTTTGACAGGTGAGTAAGGCTACAATTATAATTTTCCTTTCCTAAAAAAATACACTTAAAATTTATATTGTGAGTATTTATTTTCCCCATTTTAATTTTATTTAAAATTGAGTATAAACATTAATTACATGTTAAATACCAATTATATAAAATTTTGTTTTAAATTTTTAGTTCATAAATATAACATAAAATATCCACACAGCAATAATTATTTTCAATATACTTAACACAATAGTATGAGTAATTATTTATTATGTTTTTGGCCGTTGGCTCAAAGGAAGCAAAGTTATAATTTTATAGGGTAACATTGTTTAATTATGTCAATACCAACATTTGACATTTATTACATGTTAATAATATTTTGGCCCACTCTTAACAGTACATACACCTCAATAATGTTTCTCCCCCCC
>CABFVX010000606.1:0-49098 GCA_902151425.1 Timema shepardi | reverse complement strand
CCTGTCATAAATGCTATTTTAAGGACTCTTACACCAAGTAATGTATGTGGGTCATACAAATAAAATATATTTACCATTAGTACCTTAAAAAATAATGCCTACATGTATGATACATTTCATCAAAAATCATTTTAATTTCAATATCTCCCCTATAGGCCTATCATGGAAAAAATATTGGTTTTTCTTTTTTAATGTCATATTTTAATTTTTGAACACTAAACATAATAACTCTTATATTTTCACCAGTTTGAGATCCATAAAATTAGACTTAAATAAATAATATTCAAAGCAAGGGCCGGCAAACTACAGCCCATGGACTAGATCTAACCCCTCAAGCAAAGGATTTATTTTTCATTAATTTTGTGAATTAATCAAGAAATTAACATTTCAGTATCCATATAACAGGGTTAATGTGACGCAGTCATGCCCATTCTTTAAAATGTATTGTTTATGGACACTTTAGCACCACATGTATGATTGCGGCAGTGGCAATCTGTTGCACTCTTTCTAGTCTCTACGCGTTGCACCGATGCCGCTTACACTCATTAGTGCCATCCTGATAAGTGTTTTAAGTGCCACACATATCTTAGTCTCATGTATCAGAGGTTTACTTTGAAATGAATATTGGAACATAAACCTAAAGTTACTGTTAAAACAGAGAGGCGTGACCTTGTGTGTGTGGCTTGGTTCTAAAGTATTCAAAGAATGTTTCTTGCTATTTAAGGAGATATGAGAAAATGTGGCTTTAGTCTACATATTATTATACCTCCCTATCCTTGAGATAATTGTTCACCTATTCTTCCCCAAATGATACCGCACCCACCAGTAAAAACTTCAACACACTCTTTATTATCACAAACTGTTCTTTGTCTGATTCGGCTAGAAGTGGTTACTTGCGTCTAGTTGCACTCAGTGTGACCACCTTGTGCACAAACAGGCTGCTTGCACACCCAAATACTCACACAAACTTGCAGCCTAATATTTATTATATGATGAGAATTTATAATCAATTTTTACGATTGGGGAGCACTAACTTTGAACCCCATTTTAGGCTAGGTCTGCCTCATAAAATATAATTCCATACTTCTCATGCATACACCACGTTTAATTGGAATCGATAAAAATTAACTTTTTTCAAAATTTTGGTCTAAGCAAAACACGCTTTATAAAACTCATGTTCCAATAAGTGTATTTCAGATTATACCTCTTAAATTGCCAAGCAATATTGAGCATTTTTTTTAATCTTTGAGCTCTCACGGCCTGATTAATATCGGCCACAATAACAAACTATTCATAACTTATTGCTGTAATAAACATTGAAAATAAGATAGAAAAGGCAAGGCCTACACACTTACCAGAAAACTGTAGGCTTCCTCTAGTTTTCTGGTAAGTGTGTAGGCCTTGCCCTTCTATCTTATTTACTATGTTTAATCCAAATTAGATGTTTGGCACCATTTTCCTTTCATTATTGTTTTTTTGAAAAACATTTTAATATTTAATAAGGAACATTTAAGATTATTTATACAACAAAACTCAACTTTTAGTGAAGTTCAGTTATACTAGTTGTATTAAAAACCACAAAGGTTGATGTTATCATGCATATATTTCATATCTTATTATTAAATTGAGAGTTACCAGAACAAGTTATAAAATTTTGAAAATAAGCCCAGATATATATAAGTTTTTTGTAAATACAGTTTTATAAGGTGTTTGTATAGATTATTAAGATTACATACCAACTTATTTGAAAAATATTAAATGTCGTTGAGGAGGTTCCTTTATTTGTGTCGGGCTTTGTGAACTGTGTCATCAACGTTGTAAGTAACCATTGAGTATATTTGTTTTCTCAGGTTGTCATGTCATTCCCAAATAAGGCTGAGCGACAAAAGTGCTGGGATTCTCGTGACCGCTACTGGGAATGCTTGGACATTAATAAGGATGAAAATGAGCATTGTTTGAAACTGAGGCAACTTTATGAATCGTCCTGCTCATCTCAGTGGGTCAGTTACATCTCATACATTATATGAGGGATCTCCCAAAAATAATGCACAGACTCATTTCATGAAAAGAAAATTAATCAAACATTAAATGTTATATTAAAATCCTTCAATGTAGTCCATTCACAACTGATGGCGGCCTCTCAACATTGTGGTCGTTTAGTTCACCATTCAAACTCGGGTGTCAGATTTTATAGGTCACGACCTTACCATGATCATTCAATGACTAATTTAAATATTTTTGGTGTCTTTTTATTTGGTAACCACGCCACACTGGTGCTATGTTTGTTTTGTTTGCTACTAATGATGTGTTAGCTTTTAGTAACCTTCCACAGTGACCTCATCCTTCTTTGTTCGGAGAGAAAAGTTGACACAAATATAGATCTCGTTCACTCTCGGCTAAGACTTCGGCTTGTTTGGATGTTGTTTGACTAGAATTCACATTAATCTATGTATTCAGTCTATACATTAAACCAAATATGTATTAAAGGATTAGTTAAATAATTTTCAGACAGTGAGGTACTAAAATAATCTAAATTAAAAGTGTTTTAATGGAATAAAATTATATTCAAAGATCCGTAAAATACATGTTTCAGAAGAATATGGCATTATGGATATTGTAATAGCTAATTAGTCATCATTTCTTCAAACATATAATAAAGTCACTGGGCATTAGTCACATTCGCCATAATAGTAGCCATTCCTAGGGCGTGGGGAGTGAACGTTTCAATTAGCGGCCCAATACTAGGGCATGGGGAGTGTGAACGTTTCAATTAGCGGCCCAATACTAGGGCATGGGGAGTGAACGTTTCAATTAGCGGCCCAATCTTAGGGCAAGGGGAGTGAATGCAACCATTGTAGCCCTATCGTGGGGCATGAATGAGTTAAACAAGGGCAAAGTGAACGCAACAATTGGACCCCATCGTGGGGCGAGTAACAGGTGAACGTGTCATCCCACATCATTCCCTTAATCTTGGGGAACAAATCAAAGTTGGGAGGACTCGTGTCGGGACTGTAGGTAGGGTGGGGAAGTTCAGTCCACTCGTATTTCTGTAAAACGGATTTTACAGCTTGATCTGAATTTTTGGATGCAACTCAGCTGGAAGGATATGTAGAGCAACCCATCCCTTTGCTGGGGAATGAAAGCGCAGAGTGCACTACTTTTGAAAAGACACTCGTATTAGAACCTAGCTAGGCAGTCACAGTTTTGATTTTGTCACTGTGTCTCACTACTTGTTTGGATTGTACACAAATGTTGGTTGGATTGGTAGAGTTGGTTGAGGAGGGAGATCAAAGTTCAACCTCCCAATTGACTGTAAAATGTTATATTACTTTGAATGCCATTATTAAATAATTTCCCCAATATAATGTTTGTTCATACTTTTCCCAACCAAAATATGCCTATACATCCATTTATCAACATCTACTTTTCCTTTCAACGGTTATTGGCTATCTTTAGTTCCATTCCTTAGTGAGAGTTCTTAATTTTGAATTAATTCCCTTTTGTTTTAGACATGTAGGTGACTTAATAATGATCTAATAAAATAACAGCTCTCAATCAAATTTAATTCATGGCTCAATTATTTGATCAAAGTGGGAATATATTATATATCTAGGTATGAAGATATTTTATTCCTTATACTTGCAGGGCTTTTTTAGCATACTATATTAAAATTTAAAACCTTTCTACTTGCATTATAAGATGTTGCATTATCCTTAACCTAAATGTAGTCGATTAAATCTAGAAACCCCATCCTTTCATTTTTCTGATGTTTTGTATAGTGATGGGTCGGTTCCATAATTGTTGCCAGTGCTCGGTTTATTATTTCAGTTCCAAATCTAAAGCCATTTGCTCTTTATCAACACATATTAGTGTGACATTTCCAAATACTATTTGTGTGAATCGCATATTTTTAAACTAAGTAAAGTAAATATCAACATTACAATGTAAAAGCTTATTTAAACTAAATTAATTTAGGTTTGTTTTCGTTAGTAACCTTAACCAACTCTTGAGTGCAGCATCTCCAGAATCAAAGCACGGAACCGACCAATCCCTAGCTCTATGGGATATAATTTATAGTGACTTGGAGGTTGGCTTTATTACATTTGTGTAAATCAGGAGTGGCCAGACTTTTTGATCTATGGATCTCCTCCAAATAAGGAAAATCCTTTACGATCTACTACAGAACAATAGGGTTATATCGTTAGTTTTAGCAGTTAAAAAAATTAATAGCCCACTTAGTGTTTTATTAGTAAAATGATATTGCATATAATAATTTATGGTCCTTTCACAAACACACACCCGCCTCAGTGGTGTAGTTGGCTAATGCGCTTGTCGTGTTGAGCTCAACTGCTGAGGACGGGGAGATCGAGGTTCGAATCTCGGTCGGGTGAACTGAGGGTGGTTTTTCCTAAATGGTTTTCCACTCTCCCTCCGCGCAAATGCGGGTTCACTTCCTCTAATTCAACCTTCCCATTTCCTAATCCATTAGAGTAATTAGTACTTAAAGCGTATATAACCCGAACGGATAGTAAGACACGGTGCTAAATATACATATACACACACACACACACACACACACACACACACACACACACACTAAAACAGAGTTTTTCATCAAACCATGTAATATATAATTTTCATGAAAAAGTATTTTCTCTTTAAACACTTGACTCTGAAGTTGACACATGGCACCACATAATCTTAGGATAGTTTGTTGAATGAGAGTTTATAATAACTTTGTCATAAACAATGTAGGATTGTAAATAATCATCAGTCAGGCAGCTTCAATATTTCAATTTTCCAATATTGGTTTGGGGAAAAAACTGCAAACCATCTATTTCATTTTCTCAATCCTTTTTAATTGATTGACCAAAATAGTGGCCACGGTCAACCGGTAGATCACGATCGATTGTTTGGCCACCTCTGGTGTAAATGTTATCAATCATCCCTTATATTAAATATTTTTCTTTTGTGTCAGGTGAAACATTTCGACCGCAAGAGGAACTACCTTAAGTTCAAGGATCGCATAGAAAAAGAGGGGTATGAGCCTCTCAGAAAGTGAACTTCGTCAAGCCATTAACAAGTCATTAGGGAACTATCAGGCCCAATTAATCTGCAGCCAACAATGTAATTCATTGTTTCATATGGTCAAGTGTCACAATGCATTCAACTTAAGTCGAGGGGCAGGATGATGTAATTAAGGGTTGTAGTTAAGGAATTTAATAGTCTTAGTGATATTTGTCTAGAATCAGCAACCTTGTTTTAAAGGTTTATATTATTCAGTAGGCATTCATTATAAATATAAGTCATTCACGAGCTAAGTTTACCTGTGATGACAGCTCGAAATGTTACTAGAAGTAATCCCTAATATATCACTACGTCAACAGCTGACATCTATCACTTTGGATGACTGTAATAAAAACAGATGGTAATATTTTAATGTGATAGTTAACCACAGTAATTTAGGCCAATATTATTTATTTGAGGTCGGACAAAAAGTTTATTTATAGTTTTATTCCACTTTAAAAAATATTCACACCACTTTCACAAAAAATTCTAACGAACATAGCCTCAAAATGGCGACTCACCAATCTAAACCATATGATTGAACATAACGGTAAACAAGTTTTTTACAATGATGCAGACACACAGTTGATGAAAATATTTTATTCAGTTAAATATTTCAAAATACGATAAAATAATCATAAAATCATTTATTGTATGTAAAAAACATGGTGGCTACAGACAGGGAAAACAGGGAAAACCTGGAAAAGTCAGGGAATTTTTGGATGACAGGGAAAACAGGGAAATGTCAGGGAATTTAACTAAAAATAAGGAAAAGTCAGGGAATAAAAAATATGTCTAAAAAATATAATTAATGTTCGCAACTAAACACTGAAATAAAAGTTAATAATACCTAAATAAAATAACATTAATTTTTTAAATAACTGATAAAACCATTTATGTTTAGTGGATACATTTTTTTAAATATGAGATCAATAATAAAGAAAAAAAGTCATCATCCACCATTAAAACTGGAAAAATGTAGTCAGGGAAAATTTAAAAATGTAGCCAGGAAAAGTCAGGGAATTTTGTAAAATATGTTTTGTAGCCACCCTGAAAAAAATGACAACAATTTTCTCTTTTCCAAGTAAATACGATGCCTGTATTAAAAGGTATTGATGTGTGCATTATATTACACAAAATCAAAAATGTTCCAAAAAGAAAAATAAGTACTTATAGCTATGTTTAAAATATTGTTTCGAGTTGGATAAAAAGAAATTATTTTAAAAAATGAAACAGTATGAGAAAACTTAAGTTTACGTTATTTTAAATGTAATATATAACAGGTAATTAAAGATCTTTACAGTTATAAAAAAAACTGCGATCTTTTACAAGTGTTGGCAACCCAAAACCTAAACATATGATTTTCGAACTGTCATCCAGGTAAAAACCTCCGTGAACGTAATATAACATTACAAATATTTCACAGTTTTTTTTACCCCATATATACAAACAAGAATTACAAGCCATAAATATTCTGTGTCGCTAGAAAATGATATTCCCACTCTATTCACCGGTGGCCTCCCATTATAAATATGGAGTAGATAAGTATTGCAACTATGAATACATAGCTTACTTTTAACCTCACATTTATTTAATTCTTCTATAACTATTTGACTATAAAAAAAAATTCCAAGCTTAGATATTCACCCTTATTAAATGGTAACTAAAAGTTAATTCACTCCTAATAAAAAATATGGGTAAATGTATGGTCTTATAATTAAAAAATTGTTTTGAAAATTCTAATTGTTGTTCCTCTTTTGATTGAAGCAAATATATTATATTATTGACAGCAATTGCAGTCTTTCACTGTGATGTTTTTATTTAGATATGTTTGATAATATAAAGTTACAAACAGAAAAAAAAAATTGCCATAAACTATGTATTCCCCTTGTTTATGGTAAATTAATATAGATTGAAAAACATGCTAACCATCAAACATCTCACCTCATAAACCGCTTGACAAACAAGACACATTGAAGACAACTTTGTTCCAGAACTAGCAGAAGTACCCGGCATTCTGGGTAGTCACGGATTGGATTGCAATGCTTTTCCTTGCTTCAAACAGGCAGGGGAATAAACCTCATTATTTTATTTCTTCCAACCAAGTTTTTAGTTAATTTTAAGAAATATAATCCAAATTTTAAAATTCTGGCTTAGAGGTGCAAATATTTCACAGGCTACTGATTTTAAAATTTCAGACCTCTTCATGTGATAGATATTGTGCAATGCTCATGATGGACAGACACACAAACTCTCTATTTTATTAGTTTAGATAGATAACTAATCTCTTGCCTTTCCCACATGCATTGTTTGTATAATCCAGAGAACCATTTCTTGAAGCAATTACATTACATCTTTGAGGCTAGTTGAAATGACAACCAAAATATCTGGCATTGAAAACAAAACAAAGAGGAAGGGAAAATGGCCAAGTCAAAACAGTCTTTGACTTGTTTAAGTAGTATATTAAATTTAATATATCAAATATTGGATCTATATTGTAGGTGCAGTGAAATTATAAATATTAATTAGATGTATTTATCTTGAACATCTCACTTTCACATTTCATGGTCTATTTTGCTTAACCCAAATACATATCTCCAAAGTCATACACACATTAATAATAATCAACTATTTCATAGTAACCTCTCAAAGGAAAAATGATATTAAACAACTATTTTATATTAAACATTGAAAAGAGTATAGGAGGCCAAGGCCAACCCACTTTCAAGAAAACTGTAAGTCTTTAAGTCGACAATTCAAAATACATAATTAAGAAATTCTCGTTACACATCAATCCCCTTCTTCAGCAGAAGAGAGTAAAATGCTAACTTTACTATGGCAGCATGTGGCTATGAGGTAGATCATGTTTGGTCATGTAGATACTGTTGCTGCCTGTTTCTTGATTTATTTATATTTATTCTGTAGCTGCCTGTTCAGAATTGTATCTTGACTCTTGGCAGATGGATATAATATTGTATTTATATTATTTTTAATTATTAAATTACCAGTTATTATTATTATGGGTTATATAGAATTGACTGACTGGTGTGATTGGGCCTGTTTTGAAGAAAAGGAGAGATGGTTATCTAAGGTTGAGATCAGGGGGGTGCCTGGATTTGGTTGAATATTGATGAGCAAGTTCCCACCTATACAGCTGGGAAGCATTGAAACTATTGGGGAGGGCTCGTATTGCTCAAGTACTATAGTATGAGTCAAAATCTGCATTATGAGTTTGGGTATGAAGTGCAACTGGTTTGTCTTTGTCATTGTCAAAGTGGTGGCCATTCATTCGTTGTCCGAGTGTTTCTGTGGTTAGGCCAATAAATTTGGCATAGTAGTTTCATTGTAATTTGTATATAAGATATTGTGTGTAGTAGTCATAGTGGCCTTTCAAGGGGTTGTGGTGAGCCATATCATGGGGAGGTTGTTTCTTGATGGCTTTTGATTGGACAGGGCTCTGTTTGACTGTTGATTATGTGTTTAGGATATACTCGGGCTGTGAAAGCTTTGGAAAGTTGTTGAAGTTCCTCAGAACATATACGCTTGACTCTGGTAGCTAGGTTATAGGGTAGAGTGTTTTTTACACAAAGAAGATGGTTGCTTGGAAATAGTGGTACTGTTGACGAATGGTGGCTTTGGCGTGGATGGTGGTGTTTGTTTCCCTCATAAAGGCTTAGTTCTGGATCCAAGAATATGGCAGGGTGTTGTGAAATGTTCCAGGTGAATCTGTCCAAATCATGAAGATGACAATAAATCTCATCCAGTAGAGTGTTGCAAAGGTTTGGATTGCAAAAAGTTGGTCTCTAGTTTGCCCATGAAGAGATTATCATAGAATGGGGTAATACGTGTACCTATTTTCATCCCTCAGATTTGGAGGTAGTGGTTGTCCAAGGAGTGAAAATTGTTCTTTTCAAGTATGAGGTGAGTGCATTCCACTAGAAAGGTGGTGGATGGTTTATAACTGGGTGGTCGTTTGTTCAGAAAATCTTCCATTGCAGAAAGTACTTCGGTGTGGGGTATGTTGGTGTAAATTTAATTTACATATATGGTGATCAATAATGCATCAGTGGGGATTTTATTTTTAATATCTTGTGAGCGATTGAGAAAGTATTTTTTTTTTTTATCCATAATGTGTGAGGGAAGTTGTTTGACCAGGGGTTGAAGATGAAAGTTTACCAGCACTGAAATGTTCTTTGTGGAGGTTTTTTCTTTTTTGTGAATTTTGTGAAGTAGATAGAGTGTTTGTGGATGGATTATTGGGGGTGAGATGCTCTAATGATTTGGTAGAGGGGCTCTGATGTGCTCCATATAAAATTCTTGACAAGACTGTTTTATTCTCTTGTAGAGTCATGGTCGAGTTTCTTATAAGTATTTTTATCAGAAATTTGTTGTTATGCTTCTGTAATATAGGTAGTTTTGTTTAGGATCACTCTGGTGGATCCTTTGTCAGCAGGGAGGATAATTTATTGATTGTATTTAAGCCTTGACAGGGCCTCTCATCAGTATTGAGGTTATGGTATGCTTGTAAGGAATTTGGGAATGATGGCTCTGTCACATTGGCAAAGACATGAGCAATGTATTGTTCTAGTGGGTGGTCCAAAGGTAATGGAGGGGAATACCATTTGGAGAGTGGAGTAAACTTGTTTGCTGCTGGATATGCCATGTCGTCCTGATCTTGGTTGAACTGATTATTCTCAAAGAAGTATTTGAGCTTCAGGTTCCTAGGATAAGTAATGAAATCTTCCACCAGAGTGAAGTTATCAATAATGGTTGACAGTGAAAATGTTATGCCTCTGGATAAAACATCTATTTCGGTTGGAGTAAGTGATTGATTGGACAGGTTTTTGTGGTTGTGTTCTATTGCATGTATTGAAGGAGGATGCACAGTTGGTCTGGGTAAAGCCGATTTAAGATGAAAGGGAATGGGTAGGCCAAAAAGTGAGGCAAGGGAGAGTGTTTCCTATGAGTGGGGATTGGGGGCAGGCAGTGAGTGACCCATTGGCTAGTGCTTTGATGAGAATGCGGAAAGTTTCTTCAGTTGATTATGGATCATATTGTTCATTCTCTTTACTGAAAGATCTAAATACTGTCAAAAATAGGATTGATAATAATAATCATTTAATAATTCATTAATTAAATGTAGTATAAATTGTATCCCTCTACCAAGAGTCAAGACACAAGTGTGACCAACAGTATCTAAGTGACCATGATCTACCTATAGCCATGCTGCCATAGTCCAATCGGTGTTTTACTCTCTTCTGCTGAAGTATGGGGATTGATGTACCCCAAAAATTTGATAATTATGTGTTTTGTTGTGTTTTTATTGTGAACTTTGAAGCACAGAGTTTTCTGGTGTGTAGGTTTTGCCCTAATATCCTCTTTTCAATGTTTATAGTTACCTTCCAAACATTCCTCATTCTAAGACAGTAGTTTTCTTGTTGGTAGGTTTAGTATTTTTAATAGAGCATATTAGTACCCATCTTGGCTAAATGTGATAAATTGTTTCTTCAGAGAAAAAATGAAAGATTTGAGATACCATTATGTATAAGTTTAGGTCAAAATATTTCAAAACAGAAAATCATAACTTTAGGAAAACAATGCATCAAGCATAATTGTTACAAAAGAAACAAACTTAAAATTACATAGCTACTTTTTCTATTGGTTTCTCAGAAATATGTCTATTTTATTTTACTCTCTCAACAGAATAAGATGAACATTGAATGTAAATTGTACATACATCATTTCTAGCCAACATTTTGGAACGGTGTTGATGTTAAAGTTTTAAATATTGTCTTGCAATACTACTACTATTACCCTCTCAATTCATATTTAAATTGTTAAGGTTTATAGATACACACAATCTATACTTCCAATAAAATTATATTATAACTGGAGTATTGATAGTGTTTGTCCTCCGAATGGATTACATGTTTCAAGATAAGATAAAATTATCAATTTACTTGACTATGTTTCTTGACCTGATATAGACAGATTTTTTTCCTGTCGATATGTTGTTAAGTGTGAAGCAAATTACTATTTATCAAACAACAAAATTGTGTCAGTAAAATGTGTACTGTGGTGTTTATTTACTTTATCTACTCATATTGTAAGTCAATTTTTGGGAGGTAAATACAAAATTGTATTAGATAAGAAGTTATAATGAATATGTGATTTAAAAACTTGATTTGCTAATCTACTGAAAATGTTTTAATGGTAGTGAATTTTAGAGTTTAAGATTAATAAATACTGTAGAGCAAAATCCTAAATAAGTTTTGCATCTAGGAAAATGTGTTTTATTTTTCCGTGTTGTCTGCCACAGACACCTGACTGTGCTTTTAAATGTATTGACATTTTTTTGAAGCACAATTATATACATAATCCTTGGATGCTTTGTTTAAGCACATTGAAAGATATAGCTAAAGTGATTCTGAAATAAGTGAAAATGTTGTTTTAAAATGTGCACTACATCAATACAACAAAACTGTTTGAGTTGTGTGTAAAATATATTCCAATAGAACGCTGGTATTAGGTAAATAAAGTGTTGTTTTGTTTTTCCAACACAACCAACAAAGGTATGTATTTAACAAACTTGGGCAAGAAGAAATGTGCACACTTTTTAAATGAATTGTATTATTTTCCTCTTTTTACAGGGTGGCTACAAAACATATTTTACAAAATTCCCTGACTTTTCCAGGTTTTCCAGGCTACATTTTTAAATTTTCCCTGACTACGTTTTTCCAGTTTTAATGGTCAAGTTTTATTGATCACATATTTAAAAAAATGTATCTACTAAACATAAATGGTTTTATCAGTTATTTAAAAAATTAAAATGTTATTTTTTTAGGTATTATTAACTTTTGTTTCAGTGTTTAGTTGCGCAATTAATTATTTTTTTTAGACATATTTTTTATTCCCCGACTTTTCCTTATTTTTATTTAAATTCCCTGACATTTCCCTGTCATCCAAAATTTCCCTGACTTTTCCAGGTTTTTCCTGTTTTCCCTGTCTGTAGCCACCATATCTTACTAAATATTCAGCCGACATGTTGTAAGGATTATGGAAATAGTTGGGGGTAGGAAGGAACCAAGGCTATTGGGTGGGTTCCACAAACCATGTTCACTTGGGACAGATAATAACGTGTGTGTGTGTGTGTGTTGGTTTGCTTTATTACAAGCATAGCTTTCAACTGTTGTTGATTAGATCATTTATTTGGGAACACCATTTGAAGCTTGAATCTTGTTTTACATCACTCCTTCATTTACGTGATTGTTTATGTTATTTAATTAATTTTTTTGAGCATGCAAATGGTTTAAGTTTTTAAATTAAGGTCCTCAGTCCTGAAATTGTGCTCCATAGTAGATTCACTTGGAGAAAATTATATACATATATTTGAGAGAGGGAGAAGGGAGGAAGATAAGCTGTGCTTATTTTCAAATTTCAAAACATTTGTTAATGTGTATTGTCTGTACAGGGGTGGACTGGGACAATGGGAGATATCCCGGTGGGCCAGCTTGATTTGGGTTACCACAACTCTTTTAAACAAAAAAATAAAGCTATCCATTCAATTCTAAATGATTGTATTTATTAAATTTTAGTCAAATGTTTCAGTCTGATGGTGCCCAGAATACATCTTCTGTGAAGATATGTGATGATATTAAAATATGTAAAACAGTCTCATTTGTTGTTTCTTGGTGTTATTTATAAACAATTTCTTAGTCCAAACGTAAAAATCATTTGTTTAGCGGATACTGTCACTAGCTTTGTAATCTACACAAGTAGTAATTAATTATATTAAAAAACACTATGGCCTAACACAATAGTTCTCAAACTGTTTTGTTATTGTACCCCTTGGTCATGACTAAAAGTATAATGCACCCCAAACGATAAAAATGTCGCAAAATGGCATGTCGGGTAATAAAAGGAGAACATTTCCCTTAATCTCCTCGAAAACTCCCTGCCACATTAATTTTGGTTCTCTTTGTCATTTTAACAATTTCCCCTCGATACTGTAGCTAAATGACCTTGGGATTAAATCTACCGATATTAAAAATATTATTTTTACTCACCACTTTAGCTTATGACAAAGCTTCACTAGTATTTGCGAATGAATTTAAGGGCCATTATATTTATAGTCTCGGCCGTTTGTAAGCTGTCAGTCCACCCCTGTGTATGCATAACAAGATTTAACAAGATCCACTTGTAGTTTGAAGCAAAACAAAAGTTACATTACTAAGAGGTGAAGTCTGAAAACTTTTTATAACAGAACTTTATAGCATAACTTATTTTATTCAGTCATTTTATTTTATATGTTTAAAAATGAGGTGGCCCAATGGCTAGATAATTTTCTTTAGTTTTATCAATTTCCTTTATTATAAAATTATTTTATTTTATATGTGAATAGGAAAAAAAAGGTTATTTTTTGTTGTTAACCCTGTGATAGTTGTTGCATGTTTTTCCAGGATCCCCCCTTCAGCCCCTGTTGTTACCCCACTTGAGACCAATGTGTTGTCAACTGTCACAAGAAGACATCGAGTCTACAGGCAGCTGGTAACGCTCTCATATATTATGGTGGTTATATCATTTCAATTTGCTACTAGCCAATGCTGGTACTATATTAGACCACAGATTTGTTTTAAGATGCATACTAAATGTGTAAAATTGTGTAAGATTATAATTTTGTTAATACACGATAAAAACCATTTTAGTTTTATTATTAATGTTTTTATTTTATTTAACACCGCATCTTGATACTCGTTCGGGTTGTACACTTAAGTACTAATTAAACTAATGAGTTGGGAAGGTTAAATTTAGAGGAAGTGAACCCGCATTTGTGTAGAGGTAGAGTGGAAAACCGTTAAGGAAAAACCACCCCAATTAACCTGGCCGAGATTCAAACCTCGATCTCCCCATCCTCAACAGTCTTAAGTTTTATTATTACATGTATGCCTACTTAACCAAGAGTCCCGAAGTTTGCTAACAAATAGTTTGCTGATATGATCAATCGGTTCAGAAAATGTATGCTAATTACCTCTAATAAAAATATTTTTTTTACAGCTATACTCTTTTTTTGATAAAAAAAAATTGTCCTATCATTTGATTTATATAGTGTGGTAAAATTGTTTGTTTTTATTATTACCATTCAAGAATGAATTTAGGGGAGATAAATGTAAGAGCAGTGAATTTTAATGTTTGAAAATAAATCTTCTCAAGAGTACTTTTGCACAATGATGAAACAAGAAAATAAACTTAACACTAAAATGATGACATTTGAGAAACTTATTGAAGAATTCAAACAATGCAAAATTTATTTTCAAAAGGCTCTGCAAGAAGAGTTTAAGGAAGGTTTTAAAATTTTAAGGGTAAGTATACTTTAAAGAAGCCATATAAATATATATAGAGAGATAAAGTTAAGGAATAATCAACATAGTTCAAGCATTTAATTAATCTTGATAATAGCATGTCCATCCACTGAAAGAGTTCTTTTTCGACTCATTTTTTGATAAAGTCTGGGATTGAGAAACAAGTTGAATATTTTGTTTTAGGTATGTAGTCAATTTGGAGTAGGTCTGGTTATTGTTTTGATAAGTGTGTGGTTTTTACAGATGATTTTTATTCCATTTTCATAATATTAAGAAAAAACAAAAATATCAAGTCAGTTGCCATAGCGAATACTTATTACTGTATAGATAAAACTCTCTAAGGAAAACCTCTTTTCGCTTCCAAATATAATATAATATTATTACTGTATAGATAATACTAAATGGTGGGATTATTAGATGGATAGCTTGATGATGAAAAAAACTAAATTATAATAAAAGTATTAGGGGTATAAACTCTGGATTTCGCTATACAGTTATGGTCAAATTCCCATTTTCTTAGCCGAGAGTGTATGCAGCTAGCTATTGGGAGTGCTTTATTGTAATTAATAATTATTATGTATGATATTTTAGTTAATTTAATTTGTTTTATTCTATTTCAGAATCTAATTGAAATAAGCAAAAAATTGTGCACAGATGAATATAGACATTACCACAATACTGAAATTGTTTCTGATGCTTTGAAACTGTGTGTGGATTTATTTGGAATCCTTGCTTATGCCAACTTACCACTAGATGCCCTCATGGTAGCATCAACTGCTCTTTGTCATGTGTTATTGCTTGCATTGAAGCCACAAAGGATTAATAAAATATTTAAATCATGTTTCAAACTCAATGCTTACCGCACATTTCTATTTATCAGATTTACAAAATACAAGTGTGTCAAATTAGTTGTTCAAAATGTTGAGTGTTTTCATCTGACTCTTTCTCATGGAATATTACAGTTGAATAGTACATCACACGTTTTTGAGGATCCAGATAATTTAAAGCACAATGTTTCTTCATTACTTTGTATTATTTTCAATGTTCTCAAACAATCGTGCAGAAAGTATTCCAAGTATACATTAATATCTTTTAAAACGCTAGTGTTATGGATACAAAAAATGATTGACTTTTTAGGTTCAAAGTATTGTTTAACAGGAAAAACTGTTCACGACATATTTACAATTGTGAATTGTAATTGGGAAAGTTCAATAAATAGTGTCAGAGAGCAGAACACGAAAATCTTACAGTTGCTTTTTTATATTAGTGATGAAATCCTCCAAGTAGGCGAGAATGGACAATATTTGGTACCATTCACTGCAAGCAATATTCTTTATATTGTGATGACAGAACAACCATGGAGGATGAAGAGTAAATATTTCATGCTAGAAATATTGTTACCAATGTATGGAGTTAAAAAGGTATGTAGTTCTTGGGTGGATAAGGAAATAAAACAATAGGAATAAGACATATACAGAGGAATTTATGTTTGACACCTTCTCTTAGTAGATGCTATACCTGTTTACTGATCAAAGGGCCTCAAGTTTCATTACTGGCATGATCAATTTTTTGTTGTTGTTAACCACATACTTTTTTGAGGATTATTTATATCACAATATTTTTTAAAAACAATCTATAACTTGTCTTTTAACCTTACTAATTTTATGCATCATCAAACAAAATATTTTTATTTTTGGTGTGTAATACTAATATTTGCAATAGTGAGTGGATGAGTATTAATTTTGAATAAATATGCTAGTAAATATATCTTTATAGAACATATAGAATAGACATATAAGGAATAGACATAAATATACTTATCTCCCAAAAAAACTAGAAATTATATTTGTTACATAAAATTGTTTTAAGTAAATAACTAGCTTATTTTCATCCCTAACAGTAGCGATTAAACCAGTGGGTAGGGGGGCTCATTTACCCCCTCCCTGGAATATGTTTGCACCCACCTCACTCCCAAATACATTTCAAACCTTCTGATATATTCTCAAATAGGTAGCTAGAATACTTGTATCAAACTGCAAATAACTACTAAAGGCATTCATTGTTCAAAAATGTGCCAGGTAGGGGACCACTTCAAATATTATCCAGATGCATATAATTTTTTTTTTTAATCCAGGTGAATAGTTCTCCATATATCTCCTAGAAACAACCAAATTTCAGGGGAAGAAACTCCAAATAGCTTAAAAAATTCGGGAGGAGAACATCTAAATAACTTTTGATAGAGACCTCATCAACATGTTGCAAAAAAAATAATCAAATACAACTTACCCCACCCCCACCCCTTTCTACATAAATAAGGTTCAGTCACCAAAGATCCCTAATATGGTGAACAATATTTAAAATGTTTCAATTAAATTAAGATAAAATGTTTATTAAAAGTGAATATCTTATATTTTATTTAAATGGAAAAATACTGAAACATCTTTTGAAAGATTTCCTATAATACAGTAAACACACTATTTTTGCAAATGTATACAAAAGTTTTCTTCAAAATATAATTAAGTCTACACAGTATATTGAATGGATTGTGAAGCATAAGTTCTGTGATTGACTGAAAGTTATAACAACCAGCCATCTGTTGTTTTTTAAACTCTTTTAATGTGTCTTCTTTTAAAGGTCAGTATTTATTTATTTATTGACAAATTTACTTTTCAGGCCCTAGAAGACTTCCCCCTTTTGACAAAAGGGCTAGTGTGGAGTTTGTCATGTAGCCATCTTGTTTCAGCAGGCACTTTGGCCTACAGAGCTTGTCTTAAAGACATAGATGAAAGGGATTGGATGCTGTTTTTTATGCCCGCCATTGAAGTAGTAGTTACCACAGAAAACAATAATGATATTAGGTAATTAATACTTTTTCAACATTTATCTTGAAGATTGAGAATGGGTGGAAAGCTGAAGTAAACTTAGTTTATTCTCGTTTGATTAAACAAACCTAGGAGATTCAAGCTGGAACTTATGTTGGACTTAAAACCATTGTGGAACTCTTCTATTAACATGTTTAGTTTCAAGACAGAGTGTAAATATGGCTAATCTACAAACAAAACTTTATTTATGCATTTTAATTACATTTCTTATTTAAAATCTTAGTCATAACATTATGTTTATGTGACCTGCTTCAGTGGCCAAACGGTCTAAGGTGTCACTCTCGTGTTAGACTGGCCTGCTGATGATGGGGAGGTTGGAATTTGAATCCCAGTCGATTTTACTGAGAGTGGGTTTTTCCTAAATAGTTCACCCCTCTACTTACACGCAAATGCTTCCTTTCTCATCCCTACCTCATTAGCATAATCAACATATATGAATATAACCTTAACAGCTAATAAGACATTGGTAAAAAAAACTACACTAATGAGTTATGGATAAGGAAGGTTGAATTTACGGAAAGTTCACCCACATTTGCACGGAGGTAGTGTGGAAAATAATTTGGGGAAAACCATCCTCAGTACACCCGACCAGAATTCAAACTTCCATATGTCATCAGCAGTCTATTCAAACACAAGAGTGACGCCTTAGACTATGCAGCCACCAAAGCAGGTCCCAGTTTATTAAGATGCCTCCATCTACCTCATTCCTTCCTGCTTTATTTGATTCTATTCTTCTCACTTGCACTCTTGCCTATATCTGCTCCTCTCATCTCGTTCTAGGTCTTTCTTGCAGTATTTTACCTACATACCTCATCTCTATCTATCTACTTGGAATTCTTTCCTTTTTGTTTCTCATTACATGACCATACCATCTCACCCTTGCTTCCTCTACTATCTCATTTACTGCCTGTACCATAACTCTTACCCAGAAAACTTCATTATTAATCCTTTTTCACCTCGTGACAGCTTCTCAAAAAACTTAATTCCCATGGCCTTCACTTTCCTGATCTTTCTTACATCCAATGTCCATGACTCTGCTGATTATGTAACTAACTATGGGTACAAAGTATGTCTTTAGTAGTATCGTGAAATGTGAATTAATCTTTTATCCTTTCCTTTCTTTAGTGTGCAAGAGAAAAATGTGTTTGATTACTGGATTCTCCCCACGCTGAAGAAATTTCCTTCACTATTGATGAAAATTATTGTGTACATTAACAAGGTATCTGACTGTTCAAAGCCTTCTTGCAGTTTGCTATTTTGTATTATCAGTTTGGTGAGGCTTGGGCGGAAGAAAGGCATTATTTTAAGTTTATGGCAGCCTGAAATGTTGCTTGACACATCGTTTGACTTGGAATACCTAACAAACATAGCACTTCAACATCCCAGTGAAATTATTAGGAGTCAGTGTTTCTCTTTGATTTGTAGCACGTCAAAAACCTCTACAACACCAACCACAGCAGAGTTTTTAATGATAAGTTCGTTCTTGATTGAGAATGTGAATACAGATAATGCAGCCTTCAGACAAATCATCTTTAATTCATTTGTTTTATTTCTAATAAGAATACGTGAGTCCTGCTATAAAGAATTAAAGAAAAGCAAATATACCGTGTTGAATACAATTAAAATGGAAGAAACTAACCAGCCTCTCTCTTTAAATGGTCACAAGTGTTCCACTTTGCTTTACAAAAGTTTGGTCAATAATTTTATATTCACAGACACACAAATGCATTCAGAATCGGCATTTACAAAAACCGTTTATTTTCTCGAATGGCTTTATTATTTTATTACTTTAAACCTTGAGCCAGGGTCAAACTATCAAAGAAAGATTTTATCCCTTCAACTTTGTGAAAGTGTGTTGATGTATTTAGGAAGCGTCGGTGAACACAATCAGAAAACAAGTATGTTCAATCAGAAAAAAATAAGTCCCACTGAAAGCTTTGCAGTAATGAAGTGTATTATAGAATGTGAAAAGTGGCATTTCACTTCCGAAGAAAGCCGTAAAATGTTGTTGGTCTGTGTAGAAGACTCAACAGACGACATAAGGGAGACAGCCGCGCGCATACTGATACATTTTTTTAACTTTAGAGAAAATGTTAATGAGGGAAAGAAATTACTCAGGAAAGCATTATATCTTTGTAAGAGTTCAAAGTTTTATACAGCGGAAAGTGGTGCATTGTTGATCAAAATTATCAATGCATGGATTTACGGAATACAGAAAAACAATGCCGATAAGAAATTAGAAATTAGAGAATTAATATCTTACATTTATCTGAATAGCGAAATTGGAATTCATTTGGACATATATGAAAACAATCCTTTGTCAAATGAACAAAAAAGCAATTTTGAAATTGAAGAATTCAGTGAAATTTCTAGTAATGATGAGGATTACTCGGATACCCCAAACGAATTTAATAATATCGTATTAGATGCACAAAAAAAACTATTAATAGGTTTGAGAATAAATCCAGATACATTTCAGGATGATTTGTATGAACACAGCTCTCTGTTTCCTTGGAACATAAACAAAAGTGAACTTCAGTATGACAAATATATACCTATTTCAGAACAAAATAATACAAAATCTAAGAAAAAACTTCACACTATTAATGAGACTATAAAAATGGTATACAAGACCAGTGATGAGACAATGAAAATAAGTCTCAAAAGCAGGCCAAGAACATTTGAAGGGTTGGTAGTTGAAGACATAAAAGAACTTGAGAAAATAAGTGACACTCAAATACCTGACCGCATGAAGTCATTTGAAGGTTTATGTGTTGTCAACCCAAAAGATGGATTAGTTGGCCCAAATATTATGAAAGCTGTTATCAGTTCACCCAAATATAAAACAAATAAGCCTTCAAACGCCTCATATGTGGGTGGTAAAAGGTTTGTTAAAACACAGAAAATAAGACAAAGCACGCCATCTTATCAAACACTTCATAAGCACTTTGCATCTATCAAGTTTGGTACATTGGCAAGCCAAACTGATATCAATGAAAATGGTAGAAAGATGTCCTTTATTACGCAACCACATAAGAGTGCAGAATGTTTGGAAACATTAGCACCCCTTCATTTCCAAACACATGGTAGTGACAACACAATATATTCAAGAAGATCACCCGATTACATCTCTGACTCAGGTCGACCATGCACTTTGTCAGGACTATTGTTGTGTTGTGCCGAGTGGCAAGCGCAGCTTTTACAGCAAGACCTGTGGCAAGCTGCATCATCAGGAGCCCCCTTACATGGACTTCTAACGGCACTCTCTCTTGTGGCTGCACATCCTACGGGTGCAGAGATTAGTATTCTGAATGCAGCTGAAGTGGAGAGGCTGGTTTGCCTCATGGAGCGTGTTGTGGCACATTTATTGAGTGTACTAGCTTCAAAGGCTAACAATATCACAAGTGAGTTTCTTTCTTGTTTTCAGTTAATGTTTCATTTTGTGTCATTGATAAAAACATGTAATTAGTATGGATGCTTAAAAACACTTAATGTTTCTTTTAAGCTTTTAGTACTGTTTTTATGTATATAACCTGAAGGTAGTAAAATGTGGTGCTTAATAATAATAATAATAATAATATTGGTTTTAGATTCTTAAAATGCCTTAGCTATAATCGCCTATGACTTAATGACTCTTCTCATTGTGTTTGATACATCTCCACTTAAAGTCCTCAACAACAGAGATTCAACCACATTCCCTTTGTGGATACCCTCAAAGGTTGCACTTTGGACTAGCCCTTTTGTGCGCTCAACCATGGCAAGATCTGTATGCACAAGTTTTGTATTCAATAAAGGTGTTACATTTAACTTAAGCGAACTGGACATAGATATTAATGTCGGTGCGGTCTTGTTTTTTTTAGATTTTGCACCATCATTTGCTGAGATGGCTGAAGCAATTGACAGTACATTTTGTGACATTTTGAGTAGAGATGAAGAGGAGGTGATGGATATTACCCCAGCTCACCAGCTAGTTATCAACTGTATCTGGTTCAATCTCAAGGTCAACAAAATATCCATGGTTAATTTAGTAAATGTCTGACAATGGAGAAACAACCAAGTGTCTTAGTTTAGCTCAAAAGTGCTTGCTTGATATTCAACATATTCCAAGATGTTTATAGGGTACTGCTGGAATTTCTTAGGAAAAAATAATTACTTCTCTTTTAGTTGCTTTGAATTAGTTTGGTTACTTTTGTATTTTATTTATGTTTTTATTAATATATCATTAACTTTTGTTCCTTTACATTTAGGCGTGTTGCAATTTGTCGAGTGAGCTGGCTAGTATTGAAAGCACAGCATCTGATATTGCAGAACGCTGCGGTTTGCTTATCGTAAGAGTTCTCAAACAATGCCGACACAAAGGTGTCATCGAGTCAGCCGGAATGTCTTTGTCAAATTTGATCAAAATGATGACTTCCAACAAATGCATGCGTGCATGTCATGACCTTCCTGAAAGAATACTGACAGAGTTTTTGGATGTCTTGCAAGAAGGTAGCAGTGCTGCTTCAGTCACAAGAAGATGTGCTGGTTTGGCAATATTAGTGCACAAAATTGTGGCCAGTGACAAACACAAAAATAGGGTAGGTGATGAGCTAATTTTTGGAATTTTTTTTTATAGACCCAAACTACTATATTTATAACATAAAACTATTAATAAGACATATTTAAAGTAAACATGTGGTAACGAATATTTATTTGGAAAGTTCATACCAAACATGATATTTAATTACATCCATGTGTACATTTTTATTTTGTTGTAAAACTTTCTTAGCCATTGCTACACTTGTGTGTATCACGTCTGCTGAAAATTGCCGCAGATCCTGTGAGATTGTATAGCTCGGATACATCTGACTTGCCATCAACACAGGCTCTTCATTTCCTTTGTATGTTAGTACAAGACTCGGCTCTTTGTCAAAATGTTGCTGCATACATGAGCGATATCACTCAGCTGTGCTTTAAAAAACTCTCTTCAAACATATGGACTGTTAGGTAAGTCATCATATAATGGTACTGCAGTTTTAAAGATGTCTTTGCTATTATAAGGCTGTGTTAAAACTTAACGTGTAATTTTTACAATAAAGTGAGTGTTTTGTTGATCTGCTTTTATGTATTTCCATTCAATGTTATTAATAATATAAATATTTAACTATGCTCTTTATTTATGAATTAAAATACAGCACACAGCTACTACTATTTCATATACATTTGTCATAAAACGAAAGCTAAATTATATTTATTTGCTTTTCAGAAATGCAGCACTACAGTTGTTTGGTGCACTGGTACCTAAACTAGTAGGCGAAAAAAAAAATAATGATGAAAACATGATAGGTGGAAACAGTGTTACTGTAGAGGAATTCTTTTATCACTATCCAACATTGGTTGAATTATTTTTGGCAAAATTACAAAATGTTTCAACATCCATGGATTTATTGCAACATTCTGCCTTAGTTCCAATGCTTTATCTTCTCTCAAAGCTGTCAGTTGGAGTACAAGCTTTTTTTAATCAAGAATGTTGCGAAAACGTGAGAAAATTAAGAAAATATTTCATGACCTTGACATCAAGCAAGATTATTGCTGTGCGTAAACTGTCAGCTAAGGCTTATGTAAATTTTACTCCATTTTCTAATATATCTGGAAACATGGAAAACATTTTGGATGACATGAAAAATCTTGACAAGAAGTTTGACTACATAAGGTGCATAAATACACGAACTCATGAACACTATGGTTATCCTCCTAGGCTAGTATTAGATTTTGATGACACCATTTATACAGTCCCTGAGAATGAACTTCATGGTGTCTTGACTATATTGTTATACCAACAAGAAAGGTTGGAAAATGAATCTGTGGAGATGTCAAACTTGACATCACACTTATCTGAAAGGTTAATTGATAAAATTTCTGAAATGCGCTTTCTCTCTTTCCTTCAAATTGATGCCATAACTTATTACAACAGGGCAATAGTAAATGAATTATACTTGAAAGTGTGCAGCCATATTGAAGCTCCTGTGTATGACGCTGCCATTGAAGTGTTATCTCTGCATGAAATATTACTAAACAAATATGAGACGAGCAAACTTAAACTCGCTGAAATTGGCTGTGTTACCATACCTTGTGTAGGTTTATCTGTTTGGGCAAAGACTTTTGTAGAGATTCTTCTTTATAATTGTTCTCAACATCAGCTCGAAGAAGCATTGATTGCCATTTTCAAAATGAGTCAAAAGTTTCCCAACTATACAGAGGCTGCTCTTGAAGCTACAAAATGTAGACTTAAGAAAGAAACACACATTGTTTTTGCAGATGTGAAAACTAAACTTCTTTGTGCCTTCATAACAACACTCGTGCATTCCACATATATTTCTCATCAAATTATATTTCATATCCTAGATACAATGCTGTTTCTGTTAAAGGAAGGCAGTTTAACATACGAAACCATAGCTGTACATGATGATTTTCAATTTATTATCAAAGCCTTTCAAGAAAAATCGCTTAGTAAAGTATTTAAAACAAATAGTTATATTTCTCTTCCAGTCATGTGTGGTCTTGTAGCAATACATATTCAGCATTCATACAATGCTAGCAGTACTGAAGAAAAAATCACTTTGTTTCTGAAGGTGGTACAAGTTTTAAGTGAAAGCTGTAATCCACAATCAGTGCATGAGGACTTCAGACTTAGTGCATCAGTTTCTCTACAGCTTTTGGCTCTTACTCTTAAAGTAATTATTGCATACCGCTCATTTCTTGTTTCTAATAAGTGCTTGGATGTAATTGGTAGAACAATAGTAAATTCAGCACTAATACTGCTTCAAGATGAAAGTACATGTGTCCGTAATGAAGCAGCAAAGTTTGTCGCTATATACAATTCCTATAGCAATATTTCTACAACTGAATATAGAATGTTAAGCGCTAGTAACTGCATTAAAATGATTCTCGAGGTAGACTTTTTATTGACATTGCTTTCAAGACCAGTTGCATTGCTCTTTTTATGGGAATCACTATCTTGTTTAAAAGACTTAGAAAATATTCGCACAATATTTATAGGTGTGCAACATATGGAAGATATCACAAATCCTTTCGACCATGGAGTAAGGAATATATATGCAGAAGAAACCAAAGTGATCGATTTGTTCGCCCAAAGTCTCTTGACATTTGTACAGTCAAGCAAGAATTCAGAACTGATTGAATTGAAGAAGTTTTCATCTGTAAGAGCAGAGTCATATGACACCGACATTGAGTATGTGCTCCAACTGCTTGGGAAGAAATTTGATCAAGGTTTGTTGTTTCATTACCCATTCATCTCCAAACATGAGTTCATAATTAACTTACACACATTTATATTGGATTTTAAAAACTCAATATTTATGACTCATTTAATTAGTTTTTTGCAATCTAATACTTTAAACAAAAGTGCTCAAATGAGGTATGAGGACAGGAACCCGCTTCATTAGCCAAATGGTCTAAAGCGTCACTCTCGTATTAGACTGGCCTGCTGATGACGGAAAGATCATGGTTTGAATCCCAGATGGATCTACTGAAGGTAGTTTTTCCTAAATTATTTCCCACTCTCCTTATATGCAAATACAGGTAAACTACCTCTAAAATTCTTCCTTCCTCGTCCTTACTTATATGTGCATTACCTGAACAGGTAATAAGATGCGGGGATTTAGGAAAATGACAAACTATTTATGCATACTGAAGAATCAAATTGTTTTAGTTGGAACTTTGCTCCATTAAGATACTTTTGAAGCTATCTATATTATAGTTGGGGGTTCGGAGCATATTCTGACACTTAAGAGTGTTGATCAGACCTAACCATCCCACATCATTCCTCATAATAGACTAGACTAATGGTGATGGGAAGATGTAGGTTTGAACCTCATCACATGTACTAAGGGTGGTTCTCCCTAAGTGATGCTGTGCACAAAATAATTTAAGTAAGTAACAGTTATTTAATAATGTTTTTAATATACAATTAAACAGCCTAACTTTGGAAAGTGTTTGGGTATCAAAAAGCTAGCTCACAATGACCTTTGGAGATTTGCTTGTTTTTGTCTATCTTTTGATTAAATAGTAAAAATAAAATATTTAATTTATTTGGTTCAAAATGGCTGACTGACATGTGCATCTGTTGTTTCTTTGCACACTTACGCTATACTTTATTGTAATGATTCAAGGTATTTAACAAGCACTTCATATACCTTATGCTTGAGAGTGCTACACATAAAAAAAAATCTAATGGCTTTAAATCAGGTCCGGCATGACCAAGTCATCTAGCAGGAAAATGAGTACTAAGCCTTTGCTGAGGATCTCTGACGGCTGAGAATGTCTTCCATATGACCGAGTAAAATTCCCATTTCTGAACCAAATCTTTGGATACTTGTTCTTCTTTCATTCTGCAGCAATGCAAGAACTCGGATCAGCTAGGGAACTAATATTAAATGACTCAGTTTCCCTCAATTATTGAAATGTTAAAGGGGAACACTGACCTATGAGGCAATCTTCTGTTCGTAAATTGTGTGGCATATTCACAGCAAGCAGCGTTAGCATTTACGTTGCAAAACCCGTACACAAATACCTTATCGGCATGTTCATGAGGCATGATTTTTAGCTATAGACAAACTAAACAAACTAACAATTATTTGGTAGGAATGAATTGAGTGTTTCTGGTGCAAACACAAGCCTGTTAATGGCCTTTAATCTTCAAAACAAAGATATTTGACTGGGAATTACTACTTAAGTAGAAAACACTAATAAAAAAGGCATACACCCCAATTGGGTAATAAGATGCGGTGCTAGTAAAAAGTTTTAAAAAAATGTGTTTATTTAGTTTTTTGCTGTTTGCTCGAAAAGGAAGCAAAAATGATCAAATATCTAAAGAACATTGTAGATTAGTTTTTCGATCCCTTAACTCTTACCATTGTTTAGCCTTAACCTGGGTACACAGTGTATTAAATCGCCTGCATCGGTAAACACATGGATTATGTCAGGCACATATAGTTTTGTTTACTAACGACTAGGTCAGGGTTTGATTCTTGCTGGATATAAAAGTGATTTTTTGCTAGCTGGTTTCTCTCTATCCCATTATCAAAATTAAATACAGATAATATGACATAAATACTTAGCAAACACAATACATGTATTATATGACCCGCCTCGGTGGCGTAGTTGGCTAACGCGCTTGTCGTGTTGAGCTCGACTGCTGAGGACGGGGAGATCGAGGTTTGAATCTCGGTCGGATGAACTGGAGGTGATTTTTTCTAAATGGTTTTTCACTTTCTCTCCACGCAATTGCGGATTCACTTCCTTTAATTCAACCTTCCCAATACCTAATCCATTAGGGTAATTAGTACTTCAAGCGTATAACCCGCGGTGCTAAATATTACTATTATTATATGATTATTTAATTCTCTTTTTAAACCATCGCTGGAATCAAAAGATGAATTTAAACTAGATGCTTGCAGCATAACAGTGTAATACCGTTATGGTAAATTATACTATTTTTGATATTTATGTGATCTTTGTTTAAATTTCCTCTTTTTAACAATGTGAACTAATCTAATACAATTTGCTTTTGTATATTCCAGATGACTGTACACACATATCATCTTCAATGCTAACAACTTTAAGTGTGGTGCTAAAGAAACTTAAGTATCAATTATTACTCATGTTTCAATTAAAAGTTTGCAGTTCTTATCAAATGGTATCCTTATGTAAAAAAATTGGATTTGAAAATTTGTGAGTGTAGTATGTTTTTTTAGGAATAACATGAACCCAAACATTTATGGAAACTGTAAAAATTTATATTTTTCTAACGCATATGCTGTGATGATAAAATTATTGTATTCTGTGATAAAAGGTTGTATTTTGTAAAAAAAAAATGTATATTTAATGTTTCATAATTGTCTAACAAAGGTATTGATTTGCAAATTTTGTTATACAGCACTATAAATTCATTTCTCCTAGTGTTTGAGAGTTTCTGCCTGTTGAGAGACGGAACAAAAGCTAAAAGTGAGTTGCTCAGTTTACGTCATAGCACAGTACTTTGAAAGTTTAAAGGAGCAATCTCTGTTTTAACTTGATATTTTTTTAAATATGGTTTTAAAAATATTCAAAAGTTAAGTTATTATTGCTCATGCAAATGACAGAATACGCTATTTAAATGTTATTTGAAATAAAGTTTAGTGTTCAAGTTACCAATGACTTTTCTTATATGACAACACAATTCCTATGATCATGATAATTTAACTAAAAAAAACCAGTGCAGCTACTTGGCAATGCAATGAAACATGATTAAATTTAGCATAAGTTTCAAATTATTTCAACTTAGACCGGAATAGTAATCAAGATAACATGTGTGCCTATATTTAATTTTAATGCATACCCATTTACACATAATCACACACTAATGAAATTCGATTAAATCAGTTTTAGGATATGAGGTGACCTGGCGGTCTAGGGGTAAGGTGTCAGACTTCTGTGTTGGCGGCCGGGGTTCAGTCCTTGGTCCCGGCATAGATTTATCTGAGTACCAAACCCTTCCTTCACCTCTGACAAGACATCTTGTGAATGTGTGGAATGCCAGGCCTCCACCGTGGTTCGGATTCCACGTTAAACTGTAGGTCCTCCATTTCATCTCACAATCACCCTACCATTACACATTAGAGTGAGTATAACCCAAACCGGTAGTAAGACGCGGTGCTAATAATAATAATTTAGGATATTAGGGTGAACAATAAAAAGACACCAGTATTCACATGTTGGTGAGACATTTATAATAGTTTTTTTTATATTTAACATTCACTTTCTGAACCGACTGATTATATCAGCACACGATTTAAAAACCAACTTAACCTAGAACAGATTTAACATATAGCCCCTGGCCAATAATTCTTCAATGTGAAAAGGAGAAACCCACTGTTCACCATTGATAATTTTTTTTGTAATGCCAGGAATCAAACCTGGGGACCCTTAGCTCAGTAGGCAGACTAGCAACAAACTGAGCTAAGGTGTCGGACTTGTATCATAGTTGAGATGATCCCTGCCGTTTAGTGTTACAATGACGAAGGTTGGTGGGTTAAGCCTTAATTGTGTCGTAAACATATCCAGTGCACAATCCATACAATGGTAACAAGATTTTGATAGGTAGGTAAAAATTCCTATTAAAAAGCATATAATTATCATTGTGTCCTAATAGAGCTATGGTACAATAAAAGGTGGTAAAAAGAAATGATTTCTACGGGAGATAACAAAAAAAAAAGTTCATTGTTTTTTTATAAATCTGATCTATTGTGGAGGAAGTGTAAAATGTGTGATTTCAGTGCTTTAAAATCTTGTAAGTGCTAATTGGAAGTACCTTGCTCTAAGAAATTAGGTGAATAATAAGCTTAGAAAAACATGAAGAAAAAAATTAGTAAAGATACATTTAATTCTATGATTTTTTTTTTTTTAATTTACCAAAATTAATTTTTGAAATTTGCTTTTATAATGAATGACATGACTTATTAATTGCAATTAATGATAAGATAAACTTTATTATCGTTTGCTTAGTGAAATACATTTAATAATAGAAATTAAAACAAATCATTTAATTTGTATATATTTTTTAAAAAATTACATAACATCGCCAGTCAAATTTGAAATATCATCTAGATGTATCGATACTATATGTCGACCAGGAACCATCACAAGACCCAATACTCGTGGTTCTTCCATACTTCCACAGTCTGAAATTAATAAATCACTGTTAATCCGAAATTCCATATACACAATTTACAAGAATTAGTTCTAATTTGTAATTGTTTTGAGACAAGTGTAAACAAATTTTGTTTTGTATAGGTAAAGCCATGGCAATAGTTTACTCCAGATTAAAAGTATCAGTTGACAAAGTAAAATGAAAATATCAGCTAATGTAACAATACAATTTAAGGAATTTTCTTTATTAAAAAATAATTGAAATATTAAACAATCCTGAACCGTAAAGTGTCCAAATTTGTTGGTTGTTTGTCTTCACTATTTCCAGGGGGAGTCGTGGGGGGAAGGGAATACTCGGATCAAGAGCTATAAATTTAAATCATAACAATATGGCTTCCTTTTGAATTACTGGTAATCTAAAATGACATGTTATATAATATTATGTTTACCTGGTATTAAAGTCAGTGGTGTAACAAAGTGTGTATGCACCAGGTACCGTTGTTCAAGGGGTATCAAAGGTGTGAAAAAAAACAGGAACATGAATATAGTGGCAACGAGCACTGAAAAGGCAGGGACATTTTTCCACTACTTTTTTTAATAGGTTGAAGTTTGTTACATTGCAGCCTTTTTTACAGGGTTGGTTATGCAGTCTTATTTTTATTTTAGCTTTTTACTAAGCTTCTTATAAAAAATGTTACACCCAGTACAGGGTGCCAAAATATAGACCCTTGCTACACCACTGAGTAAAGTAGTTTGGAAATAGAAAGCTGAATTGATTCCTCACATTATTAGCACAGTGAAAATGGGCCACATTTTTTGTAATAATTATTTATAAATTCAAACATTGTAACCGAATTAATACATAAATTTTTAGACACCGTTGTCCAGTGAAATCTTACCTTCAGGTTTCAAGTATTCACAACAAGTTGATAGGATAATATTTCCATCTCTGTCCGTGCAGACAAAAACACCGACTAAAACTCGACCATCTGTCATTTCTATTTTCAGATTTTTGTTTAACCAACTGTGTAATTTTTGTTTGCCAGAAGTTTCATTTTCTGAGTGAATCTGTGTCTAATAAAAAAAAATATCAATCTACAAGCATACACCTCATTTAGTAAGTCTACAAATCACACACAAAAGTTTCTCCAATTATTTAGGTATTATCATCAAAATAATTTACTTGCAAATGGCTTACATACAGTTTGAATACATGTAGTAGAATTTTTACTGTGGAAATGAGCATTTGTGTTTCTTTTACATGAACTGTAGCATAATAACTGGCAGAGATATGGAAGGTAGAATTTAGAGGAAAAGTACTGTATAGTATGATTTTGGTATGAAGAACAGAAGAATTTAGTTACGAAATAATTTTAATATATTCATACGTCAAGTCATGATATCTGTAGCTGTCACTTTTAATATATATTATCAATACCTATAGAATAACATAAATAATAAAGTAAAATGGTATCAATGTTGGGCACACATAAATATGTTTGAATTTCCTCTACTGTTCTTCCAACCAAAATCAGGGTAGGGTAGACTGGGGTTAACTGAGCTAGTCATATTAAATTAGTGATATAGGAATGTTTGTGTTTGACTTCTAAACTATATTACTCAATATATTGATTTTATATACCAGACATATAATTTCATTTGCCTGAATCTCCATTCAATATGGTTATGTCTGACATTGCTAGGACAACCCAAAAATTAAAAAGATATGTGGAGTTAAGTGAACCAGCATGTGTTGGGGCTACCTGGGCCACGGCTCAGTTAACCTGGCATAAATTGCAGCCACGTGGACGTGTTTTTGTTCCATTCAAAAAGTTTTATAATGTTGCATGCGATAATTGGATGGCAAACAATCCAGGGCAACCAATAACTACTATGTCAGGAGCCTCATTGGAGAAGCATTTACGCCAAAGAATATTTCCAGTGGATTTAAAACTACTGAAATAAAACTATTTAACAGCACAATTTTTTCACCTGAAGATTTCTTGACTGCCTATGTGACTGAAAGGCCTGATCCTGCACACGATTCTTAATCCTCCAAGGAGGTTCGTGCATCTTCATCAATGACATCATCTAATCCAGATGTCTATTCCAAAGATTTTACCAAAGAGCTTTCAATAAATGACGTTTCTAAGCAAAGCCTGGTGGAAACACTCGCAAGTAAAAATTCAGCTAGACCTTCAGAAAAAGAAAAGGTTTGCCCCCACCCTAAAGCTCCTCCTAGAAAAACCATTGGCACTGCGCGAAGAACTGGAAAGTCATCAGTTCTTATCGACACACCTGTCAAAACAGTTTTATAAGAAAAGGCTAAAATTATTGTTGAAAAAAAGAAAAGAAAAGCAAAGCAAAATTTGCTGTACAGAAACAGTTTAGAAAATCAAAAAAGTGAAAACAAGATAAAACACTTTGAAGTATCATCATGTTCCAACTCAGAGGAACTTCCTGATGAATTCAGCTCAGATTATTCAATCCAATTATTAAGTGAGACAGAAGATGAACTTGAAAATTCTTTCTCTGTTGGTTCCTTTGTATTGGTAGAGGTTAATGGGAAAACTAAATCAAGATTTAGATATTACACTTTTGAAATTACAAATATTGATGAAGATGGAGTTGAATGAATATTTTTAAAAAGACTACCTGCAACAATGAAATCTATGAGAACAGAAGAATCATCATTTGTTTACAAAAATGACATTGGAATGATGCTGCCTGCTCCTGTAAAAGCAAGTTCAACTAGATATGCCCATATGGTAGATTTTCCTGTTGATTTGAGTGACTAAAGCATTCACTAAAAAAATGAGCCTTAAGTAGCATAATTTAATGTCCTTTTTTTAATCAGTGTATTCATCTGATTTTTTACAGCTCAAGTAAGAAAAGACCATGTTTAAGTAGCTACTTTAAGTTTTATTAATATATTTAAAACTTTTCTTTGAAAAATAAATACAACTCGCAGGTATAAATTTAGTAATAATATTTGTATGGCTCAGTTAACCTGCCTTTGGATTAAACTGGACCAAAATTTCTTAACATAGATTTTAATGAAATCTTATTAAACCATTAGAACTAAATCATTTAAACTTTGGTATTATAATCCTCAATGTTCTTTAAAACTGGTTACATTTTTAGATTTGGTCTCAGTCTTAAGATCAAAAATAAAGAAAATAATATATTAAAAATGGCCCAGTTAACCCCAGTCTCCCCTATAGCTATATTTATGTGTTAAGAAAGTAGGAAACCATTTAGGAAAAACTACCTCAATCCATTCAGTTAGTATTCAAACTCCGACTTTAACACAGTAAACCTGACCAAATAAGATTGACATCTTAGTTTGCATGACCATTGTATGTTTAATTACAGAAAAATATACTATCCAACCACTGTTACTGCTGTAGAATGTCAATTTTACTGAAATATGACAATGACTAATCTAGAATACATTTCACTAAATTATTGTTGATAGACTTTAAAGTAATGGCCAAGAAAGCTTAACCATCATGGTAAGCAAGAAGATTCAACTTTTGTATTAAAAATTAACCATCTAATAAACAATAATAAATCAAGGCCCCATCTCCTGGCTTAACATAGTTTTGTTTATTTATTATTGACTTTATTTGATAAAAGTGAATCAGTAATCCCTTTTGTATATTTTATGTTTTATTATGCGTTTCACATTCCCTCTAGGTGAGTTAAAAAAAAATGAAACCTATGTTGGGGAATTGGGTGCTAATCACCCCTCAAGGGTGTACAAAGGTGTGGTGGTCGCACAGGGCCCTACGCTTGCTTAGGTGATAGGAAAAAAACAATCAGGGGTAAGAAATTGTTGCTTGCGCGGTCATGTAATGGTCTTCCTGTAGAGGTGATCTAGGAAATATTGTCAGAATGTAAAAACAATATAAACACTCGTGTGGTTTGATTTCGGGTGACGCGAGTTCTCCGATTTAACTATGCCAATATGCATTTGTCTGTTTGTGGTGATGCCTCAAAATAACTTTTGAACGCATTAATATATTTAATCCAAATTTAGCAGTTGTTTTTGGGAAGGAAAGATCATACAAAGGGTTGGGATAAATTAACCCTTATATGTATTAAAAAAAAACACTTATAGCATTAATTATATGTGTTTACCATTTAGGCCATTTCCTGACCTTAAATATGGATTGAAATTGATATTTAAAGCAAACTTATGGGATAATATGTTTAGGAAACTTTTTGGATTTTTGCGAGTGCGAGTGGGAGTGGGTGCCTCATGAGGCAGATAACTGGTGGCCTGAAGTTTGCCCAGGGTCCCTTGTCTGCTAAGGGCGGCCCTTGTGATTATGATAAATTTTCTTCCGGAGGTAGCCATTATTTCTTTGTCCAGCGGCAGCAGTGTAAAGATTAAATTTTTTTTGACCTTTTATTTGTTTCTATATCTATTTTCTGTTTCTTCTTGCACACATAACAATAAAGGCCTACCATTGTTTGTTTCTTTGCCAATCAATTTAAGGTGACTCGGTCAAATTACTGAGGCTGGCTTTTCCTAAATAGTTTCCAACCCTCTCTCCATGCAAATGCGGGTACACTTCCTGTAAATTCAAACTTTGTCTCTAACACATTAGTAAATAGAAAATAAATCCAAACGGGCAGGAAGATGCGATGCTAATAATAATAATAAGAATAAATGTACCCACATCTATGTAAAGGGAGAAAGTGAAGCTATTTAAGGAAAAAAATAACCGTGGTATCGATCTCGTCTTACGGACTACAGATCTTACATTTATAAAGAGTATCTTGACAAGGGTTTAGACCTAACTAATGGTTGAGGTTAAATTAGCTGGATTAGCCTATATTAAATATAATACTAAGATTTCACTCACATTTTTTTTAACAGATTCACTTGATTTATCAACTTCATTATTTTCCAAAAGAGAAGGCCCGTGCATTTTATTTGTTTATAGTTCACGAATTACCGAAACATTGTTTATGTTTTAACCATCGGTATATCGAGACTAAAATAGAGAACGAAATTTTATAGTTCGCGAACTGACAAGTCAAATTGACTGCAGAATATGTTCCGAATCCGTTCCTCTCATAGATAAAAGAAAGCTGAACTGAACCTATAAACTGAACTAGTCGGCGATCACAGCAGTGTTACTAACGTTATAGTCCCTAGCGATAGTACATGAATATGAAGTGGATTGTATTTTTACCGGTAGGATATTATTTAAAACTCTTTTTTAGTGTTATCAGTTTGTCCAGAGCACACACCAGTCGAATTATATTTGACTCTTATACATTATTTTTTTGTTCTGACGTTCATTTGTATTAATCTTCAGTGAATCACTGAAAATGACACGTTAAAACATGACTTAATATTCACGAAGTTTTAGGAAAGACAAATTAAGTCATTTTGTAAATATTTATTTTATAAATTTTAATATCACGTTTGGGAACATTAATCACAATAATACATGATAAAATCCACACCAATAAATGTGAAAGAACTGAATAAATTACACTCAAAAAAATATTAAAATATGTTCAAAATTACTTAGGTATTGGGGCTGTTGTATTAACCCTGGCAACATTTAATTTGTTTTAAATTCTTGACATTTTAGTTGACTTTCAATTTAGCACCACAAATATCAAAGTCACTATTGACAAAATGAATGGAACATATTCGAGTAAATTTTGTATTAATTATGTCTTTCCTTTTACATTTGAGCTTACGTGTACGGAAAAGTTCTGGATCCTTAAGAACGGAGTAAAAAGCTATATTTTTACCCTTGCAATTTCGTTAGTGCAACAGCAAAGCTAGGCGTTTTGTATGTATGTTTAAAAACACATGTAATTAAGATTGAAGAACGTACGCAAATAAATTATCAAAAACCCTTAAAGTATGATTGTTCAACAATGACTTGTAGCCTTACGTGCCTAATGTACGTAAATAAATTAGCAAAAAGCCTGAAAGTCTGATTGTTCAGCGATGACTTGTATCCTATATTATATAAAAGATAAACTAATTTAAAATAAAAAACAGCTTGATTAGAACAATATAACTACATATAGTTAACATTCATACAAATATTTAGTACTACAAGTTATTACTACTGAATCATTAACTAGAACATCCCTGCTGTATTTTATATTAGTATATTAAAACAGATACTTGAGTGGTAAACATAATAAAGTAACTTAACTATACATGAAAAAACCGCTACCAGGCAAACACAAATAAATAATCATAAAGTTGAATTAAAGGACCGCCTGAAACACATGTACCACACGACAAACTGTGTACTGGGTGACGTAGTTTCGTGACTGACGTAAGCAATGACATTAACAATTTTTTTCTAATGGTGCTACCTATCAATTCTCTTTACATTGATTCGGTTGGTCTTTCTGACAGCCTCCAGTTTATTTCAAATCTGGCGTACGTGAAGAGCTCGTGACTAAAGACATCAAATTGTGAAAAATATTGGTGTTAGAGGAATGAATCTTATATCAAAATAAAACTCAGTTTATGATGATCATTTCGTACACTTATACTACCCATCTATTTCAATTAGGAAAAAACTTTTACAAAGAGTGAAAATATGTCTTCACTAAAAACTTCATTATAGTTCTTTCATTAGATAACCATTTTTCAAGGCAAACTATTTGGAATATGATAATTTTAATAAGATCCTCGTGTCTTTTAAGGTTTTTATAAACCGAACGGGTAGTAAGATGCGGTGCTAATAATAATATAACGAGTTCTGAAAAAAATCCACTGTGATTGTCCAAGCAGTTTACGAGAAACGATGAGCTATGTTTTAGGATTTTCGAGTATTTGATCGGGGTAAACATGATGCCTCCCGGATTTACCATGCAAGAACTTAAAAATGTGGCTGTCTTGCATGCTCGTGTCATGAATTCAAATATTGTCTGCACGGTGCCTATATCCTCAAGCCTGTGTTGTTTTTTGTTTGTCAGTTTAGTGCAAGCATGAAAGTACTTATAGTGGCGAGACTTCGACCTGCTGCTCTTCGCATAAATCCAAGGTGTACTCATATAAAAATGAACTAACCTTGATTTCGATGAGCCTTTGTAGTTCAAGAGTGCCAACCCTTCTGTGAGCGTGGGTCAGTGATCTCTAAGCTATAATAATCATAACCAAAATAAAATAAATAAATAAAAATCAATGGCTGGAGTATATTTTAAAACTCATTGATAGCAACAATATATTTCTAAACGTTAATTAATATTTTAATATTAAATAATACCGTACATAAAAATTAATCAAAGTGCACAGTGAGAAAAAGGACGTATTACTTTACTAATTCATTAATACAAAGCTAACTAGCCAGATAGTATGTATAGTTTTTTAAGAAAAAAGTTAAAACAACACTTTAATGTCTGAGTTGGAGTCGAGGAAATTTCTAGCTACTTCTTCAAATTCTTTTTTATATCTCTTTATCAACTTTTAATTTGGCCATTTACTTGAAAACTTTGGCATAGTATGTGAATAATGACTAATTATTTGTCTGTCATTAATATATAATTTTTAAACTTCCTCGTGTAGATATATTTTCAAAATGAATTACACATTTTTTAAATTTAAAAAAAAATCTTTCCCTTCAATGTTTAAGAACCTTATAGCCTACCGTTGTCTACAACCCCACACCACCAAATAATAAACAATAAAAACCAAATAAGCGTTGTTTTTCTTCACTCACATTTAACCACAATTCCTTACCACACCAAGGATTAGAATAAGGTATTATTTTATCTTGTCCTCCATCTGCATAAATGTAAAGTCATTAGGTTGATGTGCTCCTAACCGTTCAATTCAAAGTTTTTCTTGTAGTTTCAATTTTAAAAAGTAAAAAAAAACTACTTTATCAAATTTAAATAAGCACTTTCACTCATCACCTAACTTATTGGGTCTTTAACACATACTAAATACACGCTAAAACCAAATATAAAGTATCTTTATCGAATCGTGGGTGCACCTAAACTGGCCCGATGAACTATTGTGTAACTGGAGACCTTGAGATATATTTACCACTGGACGATGAGGATTATCTTAGTGAGACTATTCCGTGTCATCTTCTCCATTATTAGTAATTAGCTGAATACCCTTTCTTCGCACGGAATATTGTGTTATTATTTATTTTTTGATGAAAATTAGGAATTTTTGTTTGAATCTTAATCTTAACGCTACCCGAGAAACACCGGGAGGAGGTGACATCGAAATGTCGTTGAACTTGAAGTAAACGACTGGCCACAGGCTTGTACCTGAACCGAGCGACGGAGTCTGGGCAAATTGCTGCGTTATCAGCTAGGTGCAGCTGGAAAGGTCTCCCCTCTCCCTCCACTCCCACTCCCACACACCACCCCAGACCAGGCCCTCTCAATCACACTGACACTACAAACACCACCAAATTCAGCAAAATATAACCAACAGACTTTGATCATCTCTTGGAATTGCATATTAAAACGTAATTACATATTTTAATTGTCTGTATTCATTTTTTACGCACCTTAGAAACATCTACGGCGTTAAAAATAATTGCTATATTTTTTCAAAGGCATTATTAGAACAAACTTATCGGATTATTACAATCTAAGCGCTTAAAAAGAGTTCATAAAGCATTATTTTTTATTAGGGTAGTTACCCCGATTTCACCCCCTTAATGACAAAATATCGGAATATTTTTTTTTACTTTTCCTAAATAGCTTATAAGGAACGCCTGTGCCAAATTTCAGTCCTCTAGCTTCGTGGGAAGTATGAGAATTAGTGATGTGTCAGTCAGTCACTCGGTCAGGTCTCTCGTTTTTATATACACGTATATAAAGATGACCCGATCAGATAAAAAAAGAGAAAATGTAAATGGTGTATCTAGTAATTCAATAGTACGAAATTGCCAGAGACACCTAAAATAAGCAAAATAACTCTAAAAATATTGATTTTTCATGTAAATCTCCCATTCATAAAACGAAGAACTAAGAATTATTTACTTAAAGAGAGTACACATGAAACGACCCGATAAAAAAATAAATCTGTCACTGGCTCTTCTATTGTCAACATAATGAAAAATTGATGTGCTTGAACCTACTTATATAAAAATAGTTTACATTACCCAATCGGAAAAAAATAGAAGATTTAAATGGTGTATCTGGCACTTTATTACTATGAAATTGATAGCTACACCTAAAAAACAATCAAAATAACTACAAAAATATTAATTTTTCATTTAAAACTCCCTTTGGTAAAAGGAAGAGCTCGGAATATATACTTAAAGAGAGTTTAAGTGAAACGACTGGACAGTGGAGACTCATGTATAGGCACTACGGAACTGCAGCATCCCCTATTTCTACTTGATATTATTGATAACATTTAATATAATGAGTCCTTTGTCTTAGTATGAAAGAAAGTACCTAACCCCATTTGTTATAAACCGAAGACAATACCGTAGATTTTTGATCTATTGGACAGTTGCTTAAGCTTAGGCCTTGATATATCTATTGATCTTGTAATATCTTACCACTAGAGCACCAGTAGGGTTTTAATATTTCATGTTTAGACTTTACATTTGATTGTTCTTTGCTCTCTGGCGTATCATATATACCTTAGGGTACGTTTATACTGCATCCTCGCTGCTGGAGAGCTGTGCACATGAATGTTTAGCGATGATGAAACAAAACCATTAATCTTTATTGGGGCATTTATCCTGGATCAGCCCAGCCCTGCTCACTGCTATCCTCACCCCTGCGATGATAACAAACTAATTTGTTTTTCGAGCTTAAACCATCGCTGGGATCCCGAAACTTCAGCTGTGATTGGTTCCTTAAAGGTCACTCTCCCGTCTCACTGGAAACCCCACTACTCTTTTTTTTTCTTTTTTCTATTCACTAGTAATCGTATTGTGTTCACAAGCAAGCAAGTAATAGAAAGTTATTTTCTGAGGTTTTGCGTGATTTCTTAGGTGGAGATTTAATAACAATTTGAACAATGAGTGAAGATTAAAACAGACACTGATATCAGCTATTTTCGAACACAACGCGATTTGGGATCAGCATGCATTCTGGCCGAGATGACTGAGACAGCATAGTTTTTAACATGGAAAAGCTACACTAACACAAAAAAATGAAAGAATAAACTCACAGATAGCCTCTGATGCCAACATCTTACAGCTACGTGGACAGTTGCAGGTTGCAGTGCATGGTAAATGCTCCATGGCGATCAGAGCTATGTGTGAGTAGCGAGGTGCCCGCCGATCAGCGAGGATGCAGCACAAACATAGCCTTATTTATATTATCTATGATGTATACAATGTCGCCTATTATGGCGGAAGAGTTTGGAAGTCCAACACCAGAAGATTTACAAAATAAAGTATATTTTCTTCTGGAACAATTACAATTGATGGCATTAGATTTACCAGCGTAAGGCCACGTTTTTTATTTAGCTAAGGTTTTTTTTTAAAGTAGCATCACACTCGATGACTTCTTAACATTTCCAGTAGACTTATACCAATACAATAATTAGAATTTTTGAACAAGTTTTCCTATCAAAGTATTCACCTTTATGTCCATCTTCTTATGTTACTAAGATTTCTTACAATGTTGAAGTTATGTATGTGTGTATTTAATGGTCTTGCTTAAAAGAGTCCGTATGGATGATTTAACCAAATAACCCTAATTTTAAACTTTGTTTTTTAAAAAAGGGTTGACAATCACTACATTAACAAGACTCAATAATGCGGGAAATACCAAATTCCCACTGTCATCGTGGATTCAAAGGCTTCCACCCCTAATCTTCACCGAATTTGTGGCACTGGCAATTTCTGATTGTTGAAAAGGATTCTACATCTTTTCCAACACTGTCCTACTTTGGAGAATGAGTCATTCTGGATTTTACATGCTCAAGCTCGCTGTGTCATTTGTGAAAACCCTAAAGAGTTTTGAAGACTTTATTTTGACCCTTTTAATTTCCTGTCACAACTAAGGTTTGGGTTAGTATTTGTAGATTACACAGCAGTCATAATTATATCAATAGTATACCTTTCCTCATGTCAAACGTTTGGTTTGTTTCCTCTCTTGCGGAGGTCATCAATATATTGGGCTCAATGTTTGATGCCCCCTCTAGTACTGTGAGTTACTCCAACAAGTTTGCAGTGGATAAGCAGGAGTATCATACTATTGACTTAGTTCAAAGTTGGGGGAAGACTATAACTCTCACATTGCTTTGGATGAACTGACTTATGCCCAGTCCCAGGCGGACAGCACAGCTCCTGACCCTGACAACATTTAGGTACTTTTGGACCTCTACAATAGTGTTGGGGAATCTCATCAATTCTCATCACTATGGAGGTAGGCAACGGTTATTCCTATACATAAAACTCGCAAAGCTAAATTATACCCAAACAGCTACAGGCCCATAGCTCTCTCCTAACTAGTTGTGTGCGCAAAATATTTTAAAAAAAGAGTTAATTAATGGTTTATTTGGTTTTAAGAATCCCACAATCTCTAATCTAATATTTAATGGGGGATTTTCCTTAATCGGTACACAGTAAGATCATCTTGTTCACCTTGAAACAGCAGTTTGTGACGCCATCCTCCATAAACAGCACCTTTTGGCTGGTTTTTTTTAAAGTGGAGAAGGCTTGACACCACCTGACTGTACAGAATATTGAAAATACCTTTTAGTTGTTACTTTTGAAGTAACCTCCTCATGTTTATATCTAATTTTATGTTACAGTAGCCCCATGGCTTCTTTGGTACTGACTGACAGCTCACAGCTGACTTCTGACGGTCAACATTTTAGATATATACCTAAATTTTGACCGTCAGAATGACAACTGCCAAACACATGTTTTTGCAGATCATATGGTTTGGCGTAGGGATACATAATTTGGTCTGGTAACATTTTAAAGCTTTTAGCTGTCAGTCAGCACCAAAGAAGTCATGAGGCTACTGTAGATAGACACTTACTGGGTAATGTTAAAAACGCATTTGATGATTTTATTCAAGAAAATGAGGTGCTTCAAGGCATTATCTTAAGTTGTATGTGGTTATATATTGTGATAAATTGCATTGTGGAAAATCTTTAGCCTACTTACCTGTCTGTTCCCGCCTTTTCTTGGATGACTATGCAATTTATCACAGTTCTTCAAGTCTCTGCAGGGCTGAACACCAGATTCATCTCGCTGTCAACAATCTATGGACATAGGCTTCGCGTAATGGCTATAACTTCTTTGTAGCCAAGATTATAGTCGTCCACTTCCAGATAGTGTATGTGATATACATCCAGCCCCCACTCTATTAATGAACCATATAATTTTTCCATTCTCAGTAACCATAAGGTTGCTAGGACTATTATTTGATTTCAAACTTAAATGGATTCCACATATCAAAGCCTTGAAAGCAACGTGTATTAACACCCTCAACTTGCTCAAGATTGTTAGCGGTTGCTCCTGGAGTACTGATTGGCATCTACCGGACACTGGTGAGATCAAAGCTTGATTTTGGCAGTTCTGGTTACAGTTCTGCTACACCATCGGTGTTGAAGATGCAAAATAGAATCCACCATGCAGGCAGGTGACTGACTACTGGTGCTTTTCGTACTGACCCAGTCATCAGCATCTGTATCTATGCTTGTGAGCACCCTCTTTCTTATCCGCAGTCATATTTCTAGGATGATACTTGTGTGTCAAAAGCTGGACATTGCATGCCAAGGCATGTTGCTTACTGCCTTGTATTATATCTCCCCAACCGTGTCTTGTATAAAACCAAGCATAGTACAAGGCTGGTTGAGATCCATATGCTATCGGTTCTCAACACTTGTGGGCTAGTCCTTCCAAAGGCTATCTCCACATACATACAGGTCAAGTTGTTTCTTAGAAGATATGCCTACCTTGATGCCATCTTGATTGTGCCATGTTCCCGAAAGTGACGTTATTGCATACAATATATGAAAGGGCTTTTAATGAGCTTCACTCCACTCGCTTTCAAGGTTTTAGTCTCATTTACATAGACGGCTGAAGTCTGGGGCCTCTGTGAGATGTATATTTGTTTGTGAAAGGTTTTGATTTAAATTTGGCCTACCAAGTGACTCAAGCATTTCTTTACAGCCAAACTGTACACCATTTTTAAATTGTTGTGCTTTGTCCATCATGTTTGTCACTGCTCTGCTCTCGTATACTTTATTGGCACTGTCCACTTTGTACTCTCGGAATTCTCTTGTGCTGATTATCCATGAATACATTTTTAATATTGATTGTTCAAACACCCACCCACCTTCTGCTGGATTCCTGTTCATGCCTAGTCTCTGAGGTAATGAATTGGCAGTCCAGGCAGCTAAGAAGACACTTCTCCCTCCTGAGGCGAGTTAGGGTGTAAAGTTTACAGATCTCAAAGTTTATATTTGGCGTGGGGTCTTAAAACATCTAGCACAAGCAATGGATTTCAACCCCTGACCAAGCCGCAGTCCTTAATGACGGTGTGTTGTTATGGTCTTCTTCTCTACAAAAGTCTAGAAGAGAGGAAGAAGGTAGTGATAAGACTCCGTGTCGGCCATATTATATCTTACCCATGGATTTTTATTGATAGAAGATCCACCTCCTGTGTGTGAACATTGTGATGCTCCTCTAAGAGAGTATCATATTTTGGCATAATGTCACAAGTATACCACTATTCACCTGGCTCTTTATTTTAATGGTGACCTCTGTTATCTGCTACACAACAGTGCATATGGAGTTAATTGTTTAGTCTTGTATATGCCGGGTGAATCTTTTAAATCCTATTCAAGTAGCACTCTTATAAAGTGATTCATCTGGTAATTGTCTCATATCGAGATTTTGTTTTAACATTTTTAGTATGTTTTACACATCTATATCGTCCATTTAATGTAGTGTATGCCCCTACTGATTTTAACAGGTGTTTTATGTCTACTATCCTCCCCTTTGGAGATTGTTTTTAAAGGTGCAAGTGATGATTTTGTGTCATTGCACCTCAAAATGCTAATAATAATATTTTATACATTAGCTGTGAAATTATATATATATAAGGGAGGGGGTGAAGGTGGGGTTTAACAATATAAAAAAGTTTTTTTTAGAAACTTTCTACTCTTCTTCCCCCAGCTAATGTTAGAAAATTGGATGTTCCTTAAGCTATTTGGAATGGTTCTTGTTTAGATAATTTAAAAAATTATTCTTACTTAATCTATTGCATTGAAAACCCGAGAGTTCATTGCTGCACTTACAAACATACGCCACCTGTCCCTCCCTATCTTGAGACAGCTGTATCCAGTCCCCTTCATTACACCCTATCTCTTCCAGGGTCATTCTAATTATACTCTTTTAAAAGCTAATTTGAATAGTGTTCCCCTCTGATTTTTTTTTATATACATACTCATAGAGGAATAATTTTTTTTTGGCAAATTTTTAAAAATTTGAGGACTCTAAAAGATATTTTAAGTATTGCTCACCCAGAATTTTTTTTATAAATTAGATTTCCCAAAAGCTATTTGAAGTGGTTCTTTCCTAGAAATTTTTTGAAATTTGCTTGCCCTTAAAAGTTATTTAGAGAGTTTCTCATCTGATTTTTTTTAAATTAAATGCCTCTAGAAATTATTTTAAGGGGTCTTCCCCCAGAATTTTTTTTAAAAGTGGCATATTCTTGGAATGGTCTTTACTCGACTTTTTCTTTTTAGCACCGCGTCATACTACACGTTCGGGTTATATGCTTAGTTATGTACTATTTACGCTTGTGGTTTTAGGGAATAGGAAGGTTATATTTAGAGGAGGTGTACCCTCATTTGTGTGGAGTGAACCCTTCTGGCTACAGTTTTTTTTAATCAAATTCCTTTAGAAGCCGGGTTTTTTTAAATCATAAATATTGTCATTATTATTATTGTTATTAGTATTGTTATTATTATTTTGCAGTAGGTCTTACTATCCATTTGGGTTATACATTTTGAAAATTATTAAATTCCTCTAAAAACTATCTGAAGTAGTTCTTTCCTAGCAAAGTTTTGAAAAGTGAATGCCTCTATAAGTTATTTGAAGTTTAGTATATCAGGCCATCTAAGCTTTAATTTAAAAACTTCAAAAAATCTCAAGTAGTGGGGGGATGGGGAGGTTTAACCCCATAAACCCCTCACCTCTCTACTCCCATTCTTGCAGCCCATATATCCTGGTGGATGACTACAAAATTTAAGAAAATCTATTCCATCCAATATCAATCAAACTCAGTACACACATCATCATAAAATATAGCATAGTTCAGTACAAGTCTATTTTAGGTACTGGGCTAATATTTTGGCAAAATCTTGTAAAATGTTTAATAGTAAAGTTTAACCTTCTAAACGTGTAATAAAATATAATCGCCAATAAATACAGTAATTGGAATACTTATAATAGTGTCACAACATTATATATAAATACACAATTTGAGTCAAAATACAATAATATTTATTTAAAACTTCGCCGAAAGTTCGACAAAAACCATTTATGTTTGCCCCATAGAGAGCTAATATGGCATTGAGCTACACTTCTCAAAATGTGCATAGTGAACGTATAATATTTCAATAAAAAAGTTAAATGTTGAGTTTAAAAATACAATTTATAAAAAGTGTGTGCAATTAAAGGACAAAATTATATGAAAAATAAAGGTTTACTTTCTACCATAATGTTTAAGGGTGTACTAATAGTCCTTAGTGTAGTCCCCTAATATTGGCTATTACATATTGTTTATTATAATTTTTCACTGTCAAATAATATTGTATTGTTTGTTTACCTTATTGTTATTGAAAAACAATTAAATATTCCATTGAAAATTCAATTTTGTAGGCTTATCACATCCTAAGACCAGTCTTAAAACAAATATTTAATTTGTATGTAATATTTATAATATTTTTCAGGAAATATCAGCAGCGTGTGCCATGTGACCTTCTCTCTGGTCTAGCAAATTCTCTTTTAAATGACACTGTATTTGAAATAGTAAAAGGTCTCATGGAAATTCAACATGTGACTGAAAAACACCTTTATCAACAAAGACTTCAACTTATCAATAAACAAAAGAGTAAGTGAGACTTGTCGATCACATTTAGTGTTAACCATGTTGCTTTAATGAATTAAATAGCTTAAGCTATCATATTTGTTAACTACAGTTACAGCCGCACCTAAATATCATATTCTTTAATTTGAAAATAACACATGTGATTCCTGTGTCATTTTTCAAATTCGAAGAATATTATATTACTTTATTTAAACTTAATTTGTCATTAAATTCTATGGTTTATTTAAGTTTTAATAAACGATGTATGTGGGTAACCCTAACAAGGAGGGAAATGCATTGACAAAAAAGTTATCTTGATTGGTTCTACCGGAAACTAATCCTCAAAATACAGTAGTGTCGATATTTTAGTAATCATTAGTGGGAAGCTCAAATTTGTAGCTAGATTTTGTTGTGTCTTCAGTGGAGCTTCAAGATCTTTTGAAACAATTTCCAGACGAAGAAATAAGGCAACGTCAAAGAGTGGTATTACAACAAAAACATAAAGATGAAATGAAAGCAACTGATATGAAGTTAGTTCTTCAGTTAGATCAAAAAGTGAGTAATATTAATTCAATATATGTGGATATTGTTTTTATGATGGCACACTGATTTAAATGTATCAAAACTGTAAAAGTTAGTTAACAGGTGGTTTTGTTATCCTGGGAAAAAGTTTTATACTTTGAAGTTTTGTGTATTTCACCAAACTGTTTGGTGGTGGAAAACAAACATGAACAAAACAAACAATTATATGTTTTTGCATTATGATTTTGACCTTGTTAATAAGTTAAACTTGTATTGTCACCTCATTAAGTAACACATGGGCTTTTAATGTTTATTCAATTATCTAGATAATGTGATTGTGTTTCAGGTAAGCGATCAACAAGTTGTGCTCGAAAAAGCTGGTGTTCCAGGATTCTTTGTTACCAACAACCCATTGGATGTAAAAGTGCAAATGTATTTGCTTGATTTTATTCTTAGACTTAGCAAAATGAAAATACCCCCATGAATTTAGAAGCTTTCATATAAGTTTATCAGAGCTCAAAACACCATAGATAATCCATATCTATCTACAATCGATGTTAAATGACATTGGTTATATAACTATTTTTTCACATTAAAAAATAATTGCCGTGAATTAATTTTCATCAAAATCTTGATATTTATTCTGTTGCATAATGACTAGCCACACATTTTTAGACAACTGTTTGTAACCAAACACACACTAATTGTTTTGACATTTTAGGTAAGAGAGACATATTCAGGGCTGATAAAAAGTCACTTTTGAATTACCAAAATAACTTTTTTCATCTTTTGATTAAATATTTTTTGTCAAAATGTTGTGTTGAGTAATTATTTCAATGGCAATTTATTTTCGATTCCGGCAAGGAAGGAGGGGAGGGCACTAGTCGGCAACTAATCTAGAAGTTGTGTGAGGCTTAGGAATATTGAACAATAATAATGAAGAGATGATAAAGAAAGGAGGGTTGAATTGATAGAACCCAGTAAAGTAAATTGGCTCTGCTTTCACTGGAAAATGAAGAGGGGGTTAAACTTCAAGGGTGCCGGGGTCAAATTCTTACAAGGGAGAGGGTAATAACCCTGGTTCCACCCCTACAGAGTTGAAACTGGTAGTAAGCCCTAGCTCAACTGTAGCGGGAATGGAACTGCATAGTATCAAGTTGTAGTGAGCTCCTTACATTTGTTGATATGAACTGGGGCAGTGCAATAGTCGGCGTGGTCTCCACTGACTGACCATAAGAAACTTGATCCTGTGCTTTTTCCACGCAGCTTGAGTTTTATGAATTGCCAAGAAGGCATTCAGTTGGCGCGTGTATTCCGTGCGGCTTGGCTGTAAACAGAGGAGTGAATGATGGAGAGCTTCGATACTGAACTTTTTGTTGATGATGGAGAAAAAGCCTGCCGTATGAAACATGGAGAGTAAAGATTATTCCAACAGGTTAATGAATAAAACCAGTTTGGTGGAAATTCACTCAACTTGGATTACAAGCTAAATGGCCATGCGTGAACCTGTAACTCGGTATTGGATACACCCAATATTGTTCCTTTCTTTAATTTCTTAATTGTGTATAGGAAATCCAAAAACACACGCTTCCTTGACCTTCATATTTAAACTTAGCTCACATTCGGGTTCTTTACCGAATCCGCACAAATTCCGCGACCTCTGAACAGCAGTGGTAGGGTGGATACAAAGCGTAGCGACATTTTGGATGATCATCAGACATTAAATATAATTTTCTCTGGAAATTAGAAATGTTTGTCTTTAAATGTGGATTCATGTAACTTGTCTTTTCAATTTCTAGTAATTAAAAGCTATTAAATTAATGATAGTTACAATAGAAAGACGTTCCTTTCATGAGCTAAGGAAAAGTTTAAATAATGGGAGGGGTTTCAAAATTTAAAAATGTTTTAGAAACTTTCTACCCCTTTCTTCCCCAGTTAATGTTGAATTTTTTTTAAAACTGGACGCTCCTAGAAACTATTTTTAGCTATCATTCGGAGAATATTTAAAAATTATACTCTCTTAAAAGATATTTAGAATAGTGTTCCTCCAACCTCAAAGTTTTTTTTTGGAAATTTGAATACTTAGAGAGGCAATTTGAAGTGGTCCTTATTTGACAAATTTTTGAAAGTTGGATGCCTCTTTAAACTTCTTTTTTTAAACTGCTAACCAGAATTTGTTTATAAATTAGATTCCCTAGAATCTATTGGAAATGGTCTTCACCCAGATTTTTTTTTTTCAATTAGATCTATCTAGATTCTAGAAGCTATTTTAGGTGGTCTTCCACCAGCAAATTGTTGAATGCCTCTCTAAGTTATTTGAAGTTTGATGCAAGGACATTTTTAACCTTCATATTGAAAATTTTGGAGGAGGTTAAACCCTATAACACTCCCTAATCCCATAGTCCCTTTAAAGCATAATGAAAAAGAGACTAAAGCAAACCTGACCCCCCTACCTCTAATAAAAGAGCTCTGGCACTACCACATTTGGGACTACAACCCTGCTGAGTAGCTGACAATTTCCATTCCATTTGAATGTAGCCTAGGGAATGAAAATAACATAAAAAGATGAAGGTAATGAGGATATCCCAAAGAGAAGATCTGAACAGTATGGTGGGAAATAATCAGCTAAAGGAAATGTAACATTTCAAGTAAGTATTGTATTTCGGAGAAGGTACAAGAACGATGGATATAAACATAAAAAGAATGGACACATTATGGCTTGTACAATGAAAAGAGTGTATGTTGGTACAGGAGACAAGGTCAAAAAATAGCAATGGCCAAGGATGTTTTCAATAAAAAAAAGAGTCTACTAATTAGCAAACTGGACTTAGAGATGAAGAAGTATATGTCAAGCATTGCATGGGAAACTGAAACATGGACCCAGAGAAAAAAGTAAAATATATATGTGTAGCTAGAGGAGAATAGAAAGCATGAAGCCAACAGTTTGATTGACTGATGAAGAAAGTCTAAAGGTGACCTTACACTGAGGTAATGAGAAGCAATATTCTCTCTTGTTGCCGTATGTGACCTTGCTACTAAAGTTGCTTGTTGCTACATGCTTCCTCCTTTTCACCGGCAGTGGGTTCAGAGGCAACAACCGTGCGACTTAGCATATTATTCGTTGTTTTCCATGCCCCTGTTTTGAGTTTTTTATTGCATCTAGTGCATAATTTGTGTTTCGAGATGGATTGGTCAATTGAGAAAAACTTAAGTTTATTGAAGAGTATAGGAGTCATGACATACTTTGGGATCGCCGATTAATTGATTATAAAAACAACAAAAAGGTGGATATTTTCTAAAAATTATCGGAGAGCTATGATTAGTATATTGAAAATTAATATAGAGAGCAAGATGAAAGGGAAACGGAAAAACTACAAAATACAAGGTGATTGATTATTTCAAACTAAGAAAAAAAATCAATTAATTCATCATCTAAAAAAGTGATATGCTGATAAGATATTGTAAGTGACTGTCCAACTGCGCCATCTATCTAGACACAATAATACATGGACCGGGTATGTTTGTAGGCTGCCATCTGTTGG
>CABFVX010000605.1:220688-255980 GCA_902151425.1 Timema shepardi | reverse complement strand
AGCTGACGTCACCAAGACAGTCACTATAAGGGGCGTGGCTTATTTTGACAGGTCATAAATCAGATAAACCCTGGCTATAACTACTATCATCCACAGTACATCGTATTTATTTTCATATTAATCTGATTACTTTGGCGTTTGTTTGTTTTATTGAGCTTATTAAAGTGATATGGCCAGTAACAAGTTAAAACATAGTCATAATTGACTATTATTAATAAAATGAAATGTTTGTTTGTCTGTCATGAGCGTTGTGTGATATCAACCGCAAGCAGAGGGATGACAATTTAACATTAGTAGCCCCTATGCACAAACATAAGCACCTTAAAGCCGGAATTTTAAAATTTTTATATGATTTTTATACATTTATTAAAACTGGATTTTGAGAAATAGAATATTAAGGTCTTTTGTCTGTTTAAAGCAACATAAAAAATGCTGGCTAGTTTTAAAGCTCGGTACTTTTCAGCTATTTTTTTATAAGTATTAGGAGAGATAAAATTCAAAATATTAATATTGTAAAAAAAATATTTAAAAAAATCACTTCCCAATAAATGATTACAAATTACATCAATAAAATCACTTGAAATTAATAAAAGGAAAGGTGAGTGTGATTGATTATATTATTGATTTGCTCAATCAAGCACTGTGGTATTTTAACGAGACTTATTGGTAAAAACAACATAAATGGTTATAACTTGATACTTTGACATAATGAAAATAACAATTCTAATTATAGTTAGTTTACTAATACTGATAGAACTAAAGATCCTTCGAGAACACCGTATGCAAATTCAATTATTGATAAATAGATTTTCAATTTAAAACAGTTTAAACATAGTTTATAAAAATGATTTTAAATAATAAAGTTTTAATAACTTGAGTAATAGCATTTTTTAAGGTCAAAAATATTATATTTTGAGAAAATAGGGCTTCCTTTTATCACAATAGAGTTTAGTTAATTTGTAAGTCCTGTGCTGAGATAAAAGGTCAGGACAGATAAAATAATTTAATTATTTCTATTAAAAAATATGTTTTTATTAATGCATTATTACGTAGCAAGTATGTCAATATAAATATAAGGCCATTTCTCGTAATAAGGCTAGTGTTGAACGTGCAACACCGCCATCTCTATTCAAAGCTTGTTACGAGCTTTACAAGCGCTTGTTTGAGATCGGCTGACCGCCAATACCAATAGAGTCGTGGGGATAAATAAAATACAGAAGGAATCGATAGAGAAAGAAGAACAAGAAAACTGAGAAAGAGGATCAGACATACTCGAATAATTGAAAATGTATTAAGTAAATATTTGTACTGTTTTTACTAGTGCTTAGCACTAAAAACAGTAATTATTATAAATATCTGCAATTATAACTTACCCTGCCACTTATCTCTTTTCCCTCTGTTATAATAATAATAATATTTAGCACCTCGTCTTACTACCCGTTCGGGTTATACGCTTTAAGTGCTAATTACTCTAATGGATTAGGAATTGGGAAGGTTGAATTAGAGGATGTGAACCCACATTTGCGTGGAGGGAGAGTGGAAAACCATTTAGGAAAAGCCACACCCAGTTCACCCGACAGAGATTCGAACCTCGATCTCCACGTCCTCAGCAGTCAAGCTCAACACGACAAGCGCGTTAGCCAACTACGCCACCGAGGCGGGTCCCCCTGTTATAAAATTGTGCCTATATATATATAAATATATATGATTATGTGCGTTTATATATAATTTTGCGTCTATATACATATATATACGTATAAATACATATCCATAGGTAAATGTATATATAGATGTATATCTATATAAGTATAAATATACATATCTGTATTTGTGTATGTATTTATAAATATACATAGCCTACACATATATATGTATAAATATAATCCTGTAAATTGCTTAGTATACCCTAAAATATGTTGCTCTATGTCATTTCATTAAATGATTAGTGGGAAGAAAGTATTCATGATCCTGGTTCGATCACGTTAGTATATGTTAATTTAGATGTCATGTGCTTGGATTATCTGTGAGATAGAAATGAAAGATAAACCCTCTAATAACTGATGAATAAACTCCAGTCTCCCTAAACACAGATAATGTGGACTTAAGCTAGTTTTCCTCTTTCTGAATTCAGTGTACATCCCGGAGGAAACCAGGACAGCAAGAAGCTGGAGAGAGAGTGATAAAGGGGATGAAAGGAGTTCGAAGAGACTGTGGGGAAGGAAGATAGAGAAGAAAGGAGGTGCAGTACGTTGATTGTCTGGCCACAGGTGGGTATTGTACTGCTGGGGTCGTCTTGGGGATTAGGAGCGCAGGGGAGGTCAGAGGTCAATATCGTTCAAGCTCAGTACGAGGTCAAATGGGCATGTATTAAACACCAGCTGTGAAGAAATTATCTACTTCCATGTTCAAATGAAAGTAAAATCCATAGCAATAAAATACATATTTCTCAAAATAATAATGTTTTTCAAATTATATAATTAGTAATCATGTATAAATAGTTTCTTTTTTATTACTTGATAATTTGTCTTTATCTCATTTTGTAGTATGCAATGTCTTAATTTAGAACTGGTTTGGTTTTTTATGCCAAATCTGATCATTAATTTGATTTACGTTTCCAAATTCAACATTGCAAATATTTTCTTGAAATGTCTATATCATAAAATTTCTTGTTTTGACTGTACTGTTTGTCAAGACAACACCAACTAACAGCATGTAATTGTTTTAATTTTTTATTTTAAAATGTTATTTTTACAGTTGGTTGATGTTTATTTTTTAGTATGATAGAAGTATATTACTTGTATACATACACATTATATAATAGTAGCGTATCAAGATGTGATACCATCAGTTGAATGTATTTCCGTGACAACACACGGGATCTTAACAGATAAGTGGCTTCAATAGCTCAATATTTATATATAAATTCACTAAAATATGTCTTATTACTTCAAGTCTAAATATGCAAACAAACTATTGTATTTTCCTTCATCCTACTCGTTTCACTGTCCATTCCCTCTAAACGAAACCTACATTAACTAGGTCCGACACCTTGTTTAATAGCCAGACTTACAGTAGCCTCATGGCTTCTTTGGTGCTGACTAACAGCTCACAGCTGACTTCTGACAGTCAACATCTAGGTATATTCCTACATTTTGACTGTCAGAAGTGACAACTGCTAAACACATGTAGTTGCAGATCATATGGTTCGGCGTAGGGATACATAATTTGGTCTGGTAACTTTTCAAAGCCATCAGCTGTCAACTGTGAACTGTCAGTCAGCACCAAAGAAGCTATGAGGCTACTGTAGTAAACTTAAAGTGTGGTGCTATACTAAAAACAGGACAACACCTACCTAGACTCGAATGGAATGGGCAAGTTTCATATGCTAAACTGGCCCATTCCATTCTGTTCTAGGTAGATAGGCAGGTATTTCTTTTTTAAGATTGATGAACTAATGGCCGGAAGCTGGGTTCTCTGTTTGGTTTTAGTATATAAGTCATTTGCTAGTACAATAATAATAATTATTATTATTATTAGCACCGCGTCTTACTACCCGTTTGGATTGTACGCAATTACGTTAATGTGTAATGGTAGGGTGATTGTGATATGAAATGGAGGACCTACAGTTTAACGTGGGATCCGAACCACGGAGGAGACCTGGCATTCCTCGAATTCACAAGTTGTGATTAATACACGCCTTGTCATAGGTGAAGGAAGGGTTTGGCATCCAGATAAATCTGTGCTGAGACCGAGGATTGAACTCCGGACCCCCAGCACAGAAGTCCGACACCTTACCCTTAGACCACCAGGTTACCTCTGATATAATCAGTTGGTTTAGAAGGTGCTCGTAAAGTACACCCTCCCCCAAAAACAACTAATATGACACATTATAGTTAGAAAGGGAAGAAAATAACCAAATCCATCAACTAACACAATCGCCTACAGTTTATTCAGACGTGATTAAATTTCTTGTCTGTCAAGTCACCAACAATTCTACTATGAGATGGACTAATGTGGACTTGTTAGATCATTGTACAAACAACAGTTCCTGAAATTACCAAGAGCAACCCACACCGGCCAACAAAGTTAGCAGGTTAGTCTTGTCTGCTGATGATGCGGAGGTCAGAGTTCAAATACCAGAAGGTTAAACGTGTTCAAAGTTTACAACGATATGCAATATTAACTTTTCATGTTGGCTAATGTTAAATGTGAGATGGAATGAAACGTGATTTTCAGTTTTTATTACAAAATATTATTTGACCAAAATAAATTACGTACATCTCAAGTTAAATATTTATTTTTAACTATCTACTTGTATTTTTTTTTAATATCTGCTATTTACATTTGGAACTTTAAAAGGACATTTTTTCTTCGTTAATAAGTTTTTTGTTAAAATGCCACTATGCCCATTATCTAGGCCCTTAATTCAATAACTTAACGATTATTAAATATAAGTTAAAGATCACAAAAATATATCGAAAAGTATGAACAAAAAGTCTTAATCAACAAACACGACTAAAAAAAACACGAACGAAAACTAAAATTAATAATTGAAAACGTGAATAAAAGCCTTTAACTACGTAACTCTTGCATATTATCAATAGGGCTTATAATATTGATTTACAAATACTGTATAATCTTAGGACTAATAGCTATTCACCCACTTTGGTGGCTACATGGTCTAATACGTGATTTTCGTAGTCAACTAGACTGCCGATAACGGGTAGATCGAAGTTATGATCTTGGTTGGATGTACTGAGAGGGTTTTTTGTCCAAAATTGTTTTCTGCGCTCTCTCTACACGAAAATGGGGGTACATTTAATCTGAATATAACCTTCTAAATCCCTAAAATAATTAGCGTGATTAGTACGTAAACGTATAACCCGAGCGGGTAGTAAGACGCCGTGTTAAAATAAATAGATACTATCTTGCGACGAAACCCTCTCCAGCTGTGTCCCACCGGGAATGTGCACTTTTTAGCACCGCGTGTCACCACCTACTAGAGCTATACGCTCGTGTAATAAATACACTAGTTATTTTAGGGATGAAAAAGGTTATAGTTAGAAGAAATGTACCCACATTTGCGTGGAGAGAGAGTAAAAACCAATTTTGGAAAAACCTCCCTCAGTACTCCCGATTGAGATTCAAACCTCGATCCCCCCGCCATCAGTGTACTAGTCCACCGCGAGAGTAGATCCTTAGACTATGCGGCCACCGATGCGGGTAGTTTGTATTTTACATCCATGCAAGCTCTATTTCGAGTCCCGAACTGCACAGAGCAGTAATTTGTAATGTTAGGAAGATGGAAAAGAAACACTTAGAAGAGAGCCTTGAAATGTGTTTCTGAAGAAGACATGAGATCAGTTGGACAGACAGGGTTACAAATGAACAACTCCTGAGGAGAGAGGGAAAGAAGATGTGATTCATCGGTGCAAAGTAAACTGGACCGGACACATCCTTAGGAGGAACTGTCTTCTGCACGACGTCATAGAAGGAATGGTTGAGGGAAAGAAGAGCTTAGGAGGGAGGAGGACTCAAATATTGGATGACTTGAAGGAAAGAAAAAAATTATGGTATATGAAGGAGGAGTCAGAGGACTGGGTGCATTGGTGGTTTAAGGTAACTGACAAAAGAATTGGACATGTCGTAAGACAGAACACCTAACATGCAAGGAGGATACAATGTTCATTGCCTACGTTATCTTCTCATTCTGACAACTGTGTGTTAAAAAAATTGAGGTTTAATATTTATGAATTAATAAAATATTGATAGTATCACAAAATATACTTATTAAATATAAATACTTTAAAAATTACTCAAAAATAACACAAACCGATAAAATATTACCTAAAAATCCAAAATGAAAAAACTACCAAAGAATTACCTATAAATAAACGTTCCTGAAACCAGGGGATCATGAATCATACCGTATGAACACATGAGCTTTAGTTGGGATGTATATATATAGATATATATATATATATATATAAAGATGATATGCTACTACAATTATTCAAGCCATCCCTAAGACATATGTTCAAGAAGTGCTCAAGTTACTATATTTGTGAGTGTTTTTCTTTTGAATAACTGCACATGGCTTACTACCCGTTCAGGCTATACACATATATGATCATTACTCTAATGGGGTAGGTATGAGGAAGGAAGCATTTAAAAGGTAATATACCCGTATTTATGTGGAAGGAGAGTGGAAAATAATTTATGTAAAATCACCCTCAGTAGACCTGACTGGAATTTGAACCTCTATCACCCTTTCATCAGCAAGCCAGTCCAAAATGAGAGTAATGCCCTAGAACGAACGGCCATATGAGTGGTTCAGTAAACTTAATATACTGGGTCAAAATATGTTTATTGTTATACAAATTGCAAAAATACTGATTTTAACTTGTATTCCCTTAATTCCACATTCGGCCAGAAACATGCAATGTAAACCTAACAATAACATAAGTGGGCAAGTCATATTTTAAAGTTAGAATCATATTGCCGTCACTTATGCCCTTGTTCCATAGAGGGCCGGGACTGGGCGAGTGTAAATAACACGGGGTGAAAACAGATTTCCAGGAGATCCCTCACCGGCCGCCGGGGGGTGAAGTCAGGAGGGTAAGGGGGTGAAGGAGCGCTACTGAGCGACAGTGAACCGTTTACGTGCGCTAAGCTCGTGTCGAAATGGGTTTCTAATCCATCAACACGCTAGCTGCCAGCTTGTTACATCTACCAAGAGTGAAAAAAAAAAACTTTCTAGATTTAAAGGCAAACTCTTGTAAAACTCACTTTCAAGAGCCGATAAAAAATATTTACACACTATCAAACACAAGGATGAATATAAAAGATGTTATTACTTTGTAAGGATTTTATTATGTCAATAAAATAAAAGCTGTAATAACCAACATTTTATTCTATATATACACTTTTTAGGGTGTGACTCAAAGATAATCGTTGAAAGATATATTTTTTCATTTAAATTTAACTTTTAATAAACATTTATATTTACATAAATATATGTGTGGTTGTATATTTACATATATATAGTTTCCAACTGCCATTTCGGGCTGTGATTCTCAACCTCTTAACAATCAGGGCACACTGGACAAGGTGCCTAAAATAGCCAAGGCATACCATGAGATTTATAAGAGATGATTTTATCATTAAGAAATGAGTAATTAGATTGTGTTATAAGGTTCAATAGCGAAAGTTCTAATAACTAAGTGGTAGGATCAATAACACGACATAACTCCTAACTTCTGAAAAAAATATGCTAGAAGTGATTTCTGGTAGCTCACCTCTTGATCTACAAGTTTTTATAGTCTGTCAAGACATTGAGCTGAGATTATATCTACAAGTATTTTATACACTTTTTAAATATCTAAAATATTATAGATTTCATAGAAGATTAAATAGTTAATACATCCCAACTAAATATATGAGGTATATTATGTTTTAGCCCTGACTATTCGAGTGTTATACTTTTAATAATAATTATTTAATTTTATTAAAATAATGTTGACATATATATAAAATATTGATTTTTATTCAAATTGTTTTTTCTATCTATCCTCAAAGTGACAAACTGACCCTTCGTGGAACACCAATGTGTCACGCCACACCAGTTAAAAGACGCTCATTTAGGTTTATCCGCGCATATTTACATTAGAAATTAAAAAATGATGAATGTAAAATTTAAAGGAAACGTATTCTCATCTGACTGGAGAGTGATAGTGAAATATAATTTAGATAAAATCAACCTCAATACACCCGAGGTTTTCGAACCTCAATCTTTCCGTAATTAGCAGTCCAGTCATTTGGGAGAGTAACGACTTAAACCGTTTTACCACCTAGATAAAGTTTTAATTCAAACTCCTTTTTTGACGTGAATACGTCTTTAAATTTGCTACCATACGGGGGCAGTCCAAAAAACCTAATGATAACAAAATCGGGGGATACAGTTTGGCGTTGTAGTTTCGAATCTGTCCTCTACATCCAAAATTAAGTTATACCACTGGATAGCTAAAGGATCAAAGAATGCACTACGATACGCGAGAACAGTGACGTATCGCGCGAGGTGGAGGGAGAAACGCCGCCATTTTGAGGTTATTTTGCTGCATATCGAGATTTGCAATTAGTATAACTTTTGACTCGGAGAACCTACGATGTTCGTTTAAGTTTTAATCGTCAGCTGTCGTCAAAATCTATCGATTGTATATAAAACATTAGTTTAAATTAGTGACAGTGAATATAATAAGGTGTTAGAATAAAAAAATATTATCAAAAATATAGTTTGGCGTTGTAGTTTCGAATCTATCCTCTAAATCCAAAATTAAGTTATACCACTGGATAGCTAGAGGACCAAAGAATTTATTACAATAAGTGGATAAGCGAGAACAGTGACGATTTGCGCACGGTGGAGGGGGAAGCGCCGCCATATTATTAAAAAATATATATAACCCGTTACATAAACGTATTCACGTACAACACACGGCCGTGTACATGACACAGCCACACCCAATTTTCACCATGTATTACTATCTGTTGAGTTTGTACGCATTAGTTCTAATAAAAAGGTTATCTTTATTATTTAAATGTACCCATGATATGCTATAATTGAAATCTGCCAATCACCGACGAGTCGAGTGATTAAGAAATATGCATGCTTGGACTATATTCTCAACTGGATGCACACATCACTTTCCCCTCTCAGTGAGGTTTCTCGTACGCTCTCCGGGTGGAACCTGGTTGGTTTAATTTAAAGTCCCTTAAATACACTTTATATATCTTTATTATATTAAGGGCCGGTCTTATAACTACCGGATAAATATTGCTATAGTGAGGTTAATGTTAGCTATTAAACAAAGGTTATCAGCCACTTTAATATTTTACGCGTATTATGAACAGAATTTATCTGCCGGATGGTTATCTTTAGGATAAATATATTGTTATGCATAAAACGCAAGGTTGGTACTGGTTTACTGGTGCGCGCATGCGTACAACCTATCTAGTGGCTACAACGCTCAACATTTGTTAAATAATGGCGGCTAAACGAGTGCGATGAAACAGATGGCGTCACGTGGGTGCAGAAGTTAAGATGTCTGCCAAAATGTGGGCAATAGTGGGGCACAACGTTTACAAATTGTTATTTATTGTAGTCACGGTTAAATAATATGATCTCATGTAACTCTAACTCTATAAATTTCTTTGTCAGTTTATATAAAAGTGGGAATTAAATGTTTTAACTTTATAACTGTATAACCCGATCGGATGGTAAGATTTTTTGATAGGTATGATTATTCTTACTTTATACATAGTTAGAGCCTAAGCCTGTGCCTACTAAACACGTAACCAATATTTTAATCTAAAAGTAAATTATGATCGGCTAAACCTCATTAAAACAACGCGTTACAATGGCAACACCCATTTTAACGTTCAGATAAAAGTTATCAGGTACCTAAACCTCCAGATAAAAAATATGATGAATAAATATATTTTATCTGCGAAATAAATGCTATCTAGCAGTCATAATATGCACTTTTAACTAATCGACCAGATAAAATATTTATCCAGGAGTAATAATACCGACATTAAATCGTATTTAACTAAAAGTGACAATAAATATAAGTGTTGAAGAGGAAAACAAGGAATGTCCCAATGTTGCTAAATAGAACTGCTTTATCTTTCTGGGTATTATTTTAAAATTAAATGTTATCAAAATTCTCCTAGCTAACTTTTCTTATCTACCCCCCCCCCTAATGTTCTATCACCCACATCCCCCTTCTTCCCAACAAAATACTTCTGTCTTGAAATAAATTAATGCAATGTGGCTGAATGGTCAAAGGCGTCATTATCTTGTAAGGCTCACCTATTGATTAAGAGGAGATTGGGGTTCGAATCCCAATTGTAGCCTACTTTCTGAGATTGGTTTTCATTAAAGGTTTTTCCCCCTTCTCGTTTTACGCAATTGTGGGTTAGAGAACCTGTAAAATGCTTTCTTACTCATCCCTAGGTTATTAGAGTAATTATCATATATGTGTTAACCTGATCGGGCAGTTATACGGTGTAGTATTTTTTTTTGCGATGGTTACATAAACAAAACAACTTTATCACAGAGTTCAATGAGAACGTCATGAATATTTATTACAAGCCACGCCAAACTTATCATTTGAAAGGTAAAATAGCAGAATAGTAATAATAACTAAGATAATTAAATCAGGAATCCCCTCCTAACATATTAATGCTTTATTATTAACATAAGCTTGAAAAAATCCTAATAAACGTCACTTCTGAGAATGTGATTTTCTTTCAAATGCATGAAAAATTTATGACTTTTTAATGCAATTAATAGTTCTATTATTAATATGTAGACATAAAATGATTTAAAAATAGTTTGAACATATTATTCTGAGTGTAATTTTTTATTGACACCTTCAACACTAAGATTTCATATGAGATGATAATTTAAAGGAAAAGTACCCATATTGGCTTGGAAGGAGTATAGGAAAAGCTTATAAGCAAACCTCACGAGCTGGCCTCTTTTAATGAACCCAGTCGAGATTTGAATCTTAATATCCCTGCTGCAAGTAACACTATTCATTCTGTTTCGAGATTGAAGTCTCAACACTGTGACCACTAACGTGGGTGTTTTTTGTTATCAATCTCTTTCCCAAAATGATCTATTAATTAATCTCAAGGCTATCTTCACATCTAAGTACACAGTCAGTGTGGTCTGAGAATTAATAGGGTAATATGAGGATTATAAGCGGTAATGGTGGTATTGCATGCTTTGTTTTAGAATTATATCACTCATTTTGGTCAAGAAATACATATAATTATATTTACTAACATTGGTTGGCTTCAAACCAAGATTGTACTGAACTGATGTCTTAAATTAATAACAGGTCATCTACTTCAAAGGTTAAGTAAATTATTCTTAGATACTGAACGAAAATACATCACATAGACTCCTTCTTGTAAAACATCCAATTGTAAAATATTTATTTAACCTCAAATATTTACTACTTCTGGTAATAATTATTTATTTAATTTGTACATTGCGTCAAGATTGTACGGATATATTAAGTACTCTAGTGTTGTAGAGATGAGGAAGGTCTAGTTTATAGGATATATACCTGAAATTGATTGGAGGATAGATGGAAAACCATTTATGAAAACACAGCACTCACGACTGGATTTCAAACCCCGATCTCTTTTCCGTGTTCAACCATTCATCCTATTGCAAGAGTGATGCCCTAGAACAGCGGTCAAAAACTTTTTTAATATCGTGAGTTTAAAATAAGTTTGTGGGCTTGTATGAACAAAATCTAGTCAAAAATGTACTTTATGTTTCTAATAACATGTTAGTATACTGTTGTCAACCTTGCTGTAATTGGGGAAAGGTGCTCACCTCAGGACCTGTTGTCAACATTGCTGTAATTGGGGAAAGGTGCTCACCTCAGGACCTGTTGTCGACCTTGCTGGTATTGGGGAAAGGTGCTCACCTCAGGTCCTGTTGTCAACCTTGCTGGTATTGGGGAAAGGTGCTCACCTCAGGTCCTGTTGTCGACCTTGCTGGTATTGGGGAAAGGTGCTCACCTCAGGACCTGTTGTCAACCTTGCTGGTATTGGGGAAATGTGCTCACCTCAGGACCTGTTGTCGACCTTGCTGGTATTGGGGAAAAATGCTCACCTCAGGACCTGTTGTCGACCTTGCTGGTATTGGGGAAAAGTGCTCACCTCAGGACCTGTTGTCAACCTTGCTGATATTGAGGAAAAGAGTTCACATCAGGACCTGTTGTCAACCTTGCTGGTATTGGGGAAAAGTGCTCACCTCAGGACCTGTTGTCAACCTTGCTGGTATTGGGGAAAAGTGCTCACCTCAGGACATGTTGTCAACCTTGCTTGTATTGGGGAAAAGTATTTACCTCAGGACCTGATATCAACCTCGCTGGTATTGGGGAAAAGTGCTCACCTCAGGACCAGTTGTCGACCTTGCTGGTATTGGGGAAAGGTGCTCACCTCAGGACCTGTTGTCAACCTCGCTGGTATTGGGGAAAAGTGCTCCCCTCAGGACCTGTTGTCAACCTTGCTGGTATTGGGGAAAAGTGCTCACCTCAGGACCTGTTGCAACCTTGCTAGTATTGGGGAAAAGTGCTCACCTCAGGACCTGTTGTCAACCTTGCTGGTATTGGGGAAAGGTGCTCACCTCAGGACCTGTTGTCAACCTTGCTGGTATTGGGGAAAAGTGCTCACCTCAGGACCTGATGTCAACCTTGCTGGTATTGGGGAAAAGTGCCCACCTCAGGACCTGTTGTCGACCTTGCTGGTATTGGGGAAATGTGCTCATCCTCAGGACCTGTTGTCGACCTTGCTGGTATTGGGGAAAAGTGCTCACCTCAGGACCTGTTGTCGACCTTGGTGGTATTGGGGAAAGGTGCTCACCTCAGGACCTGTTGTCAACCTTGCTGGTATTGGGGAAAAGTGCTCACCTCGGGGCCTGTTAGAAGTGGGATCAAATCAAGTCATGGGTGACATTTTTATTTTTAGCGATAAAAATACATATCACAGATTCGTTCGGAGAGGAAGTAAAGCTGGTTGATCCCGTGTCTAGTGTAACATATAAAGTAACTCTGGAAGTTATGTGACAATACCTTACTACCTTACCAGTGAAATTGGTAGAATTCTTCGCTCTCGCTCATAATAGTTTTCATGTACTGATCAACTTGTCCAGAAATTGCACGTTAAATACGTCAAAGTAATAAAATAAATACTAGTATATTTTTATGAACACATTATTTCTATGGATAAAAATAGACTAATATGGTCTGTTATTGTTTGTTTGCTAGATCTTTTGTAGTATAAATGGGACCTATTTGGAGCTTAGATAAAAGTTTGCCGATGCCATAAAAGCGGGTGAAGAATGATTTGAATTGGAAAATAAATAGGATAATTTGTTTTAATTGTAGTACTTTGGCGGTACAGCCATTCCAAACCAGATTTCTTAAATACAAATATAATCTTTACATACACGACACAAATAGCTCTAATGTGTGTCAAAACTATCAAATATAAGGAAAATCAATTTAAAAATACAACCAATCACAGATTTTTCATATAACCTTGGGCCTTTATGGATTGTGAAATATGAGGGCGCATTACAATTAGGCCACGTAAATGTGTTAAGATCTGCGTTTAAAATGGGTAGCGTTAGTCCCCCATTACAATTGCGCTGGTCATGTATGAACTTGACGTAAACATTACAGTTAGGACACGCATACAAGTTAAGAGACAAGGCTGTGCATATGCATGTAAATACATATACATCCAAACTAAATAAATCACTTCGTGTAATGTCCCAGTGATTGAAACATGGAAGATTCGTTTATGTGGCGGGAAAGGGGCGAAAAATGGCTTGTTTAGAAAGTAACAAATTTCCAAAGGTGCATGCGGCTACCGATGGTAAAGTTCGCAGGAGATGTGCGAACAAAAAGTGTCCAGGAAAAGGGTACTCGGACAACATAGACAGTAATGTTATAATCGATAGTGATACAAATCATAATTACGAAGTGGTGACAGATATAAATCGACAAGCTCTAAGCAATGGTGTAAAGCGAAGAGCTAGGCAAGATCTGTGGTGAAAGACCATTGAAACTAATCCGTTCTGAGTTGGCGTAACATCGTGCACAAGATATTACAACGCACGATATATCCTTGGTACGAAATAACATTTACGTGACAAGACGCGATGCTGTTCCGAAACTGCCTACCAATCAAGAAATATTAAATAAAGGCTGTTGAATGGTAGTGACTCTTCGTGATAGTCCAATTTGGCTTTCCATTAAATACAATTGAGGTGGTAGTTAGAAGAAGGGCCCATGCCTAAAAAATATGTTTAGAGATATAGGGGGATAAGGTTCAAAATAAAATATTGTAATCGTTAAAAAAAATCCATCTCAAGATAATAATTAATCTACCTTCTATGTGAGGCCCAACATAAAAAAGTGTGTTATTTATGTTATCTCTCCTCGTGGCTGTATGTACCAGGACTTTCTTTAATCGTTATCCTAGCCCTAAGATTAGCTTACTAATAAGTATTTTTTGGAATAATATATATATTTTTTCTTTCAAAAATCGCTCTAACGAGTGGGTTAAATAAATCTTCATAGGATTTGTTTATATGACAAATAGCAAGTTATCATTGTTTTTCAGGCAAACGCTCGTTTAAAGCTTGTTTAATGGAGGGAACTTGACCTAAAAAATAAAACTGTATAGCTGTTTTAAGTGTAAAAAATATTTGATAGAAAGTATACTGATGACTGACTTTTAAAAATTGATTAAAAAAATCTTTTAACAATTTTGTTCAAAATTGGTATGTGGGGACTACTTTATATGATAGCTAATAGTATATGTTTAGTTCACAAAAATAAGTTAATGTGGTTTACTTATGATAGATTTTATAAAATTTGGCTTCATTTTATGTGTGGCATTTAAGAATTAAATCACCATAGATATATGGGAATTATTTTCTATTTTTACAAATTGCACTAATTTAAAAATTGTTTATAAATAAATAATGTTTGAAAATTTAAATTAAAGAAAATATCAACATTGTATTCAAAATCGCAACAAAAACTAAAAATATTTTATTACTTGGCTTACTGTCGCAACACATATATTCTTTTGATTCCCGCAGAAGAAATCTAGAAAAGTATCCAATTCAAAATTTAATTATTGGTTTTATCTCTTTGTGTTTCAGATTTGAGCCTAAGAACCAATAGAATGGAAGAATTTTCTCTCATTGTCAATAGCATAGTGTTCTCCTGCTTTACGAATTTAAGTTTTCTGTGTTACGTAGGGACAATTTTTGTAGATGGAACTTTTAAATTCTGGACTAAATTTTTTATGCAGATGTTTACGATCCATAGTTTTAAGAATGGGTAGTATGTACCGTTAGTACTTAGTGTATTTAATAATAATAATATTTAGCACCGCGTCTTACTACCCGTTCGGGTTATACGCTTTAAGTACTAACTACTCTCATGGATTAGGAATTGGGGAGGTTGAATTAAAGGTAGTGAACCCGCATTTGCGTGGAGGGAGAGTGGAAAAACATTTAGGAAAAACCACCCCCAGTTCACCCGACCGAGATTCGAACCTCGATCTCCCCGTTCTCAGCAGTCGAGCAGCTCAACACGACTAACGCGTCAGCCAACTACGCCACCGAGGCGGGTATTTAGTGTATTGCCTTCAAAAAATATCAATGTAAGCTTTAAAAAAAAATTGTTAGTAGAGAAATGTTCCTAATTTAAGTTTGTTTTAAACACTAAAAATGTTGTAATTGATTTTGAGCGTGCAATACACGAAGCTGTAACCATGCAATAGTCAGGGGCAAACATGTCGGTTGCTGGTTTCATTTTGGCCAAGCATGGTACCGACACATTCAGTCCCTTGGCTTACCTAAAATAAAAAAACAGTAGAACTTCATCTGAAGGATGGTACTTACAACTTTTTTTCGGGGTGCAATATTTAAAACCAAAAGTCGGTGAATTTTTTGTGTCAGAAATGATGGCAAATATGCCCGAAAACAAAGAAATAAGAATCCTTTCACTCGCAGTTCAATTCCCAATTATATTTCTCTAATCCGTATTTATTTATATACTAATGAACATGCTCTTAGAATTTCAGACAGGAATTTATATTGAAATTCAGTCAGCCAACATAAATGTCAATAAAATAGTGAGGAAAGGAATTGTGGTAAAGCAAGATTTCATAAGGTCTAAAACGTTATTTTTAAATAATGTATCAATAACCAAGTGCCAGTTTGTAAAATCTGTTTCTTACACTTGTTTACCGACAACACACCTGTAAAGTGAATGATATTACTTACCATTTATTTTGTATTAAGTACGAATTTAATTTAAAAAATTAAGTAAGCCCAAATGTTAAACAAAGTGGATTTTTTATTGTGTCTGTTCCCATATTCGTCTATACCAGGACGTCTGTCTGTACCCAGCTGTTTTTTGGATTGTGACCGTAGCCCGTAGCCACAAAATTAAGGGTAGTTACTTTATTCTTACTTTATTATTATAGTTTGCACTTGTATGTGTATACGTGTCTGTGAAACCTTGTACCATACAGGTATACGTGGCCCAATTGTAATGCTATTAAGGTTAATATATCTATATCTTTTATTATACTCCTGGTCAATGAATGTGGCCCGATCCACCTCAGAGCTCATNGACTAAATCCACCTGTAAATTCATGAGGGGAAATTGGTCTCGTGGCCCAATTCACCTGTAAGTTCATGGGGGAAGCTGGTCTCGTGGCCCAATCCACCTGTAGGTTCATGAGGGGAAATTGGTCTCGTGGCCCAATTCACCTGTGAGCTCATGGGGGGGAAAATAGTTCATTGCCCAATCCAACTGTAAATTCATGGGGGGAAACTGGTCTCGTGGCCCAATTCACCTGTAAGTTCATGGGGGAAACTGGTCTCGTGGCCCAATTCACCTGTAAGTTCATGGGGGAAACTGGTCTCGTGGCCCAATCCACCTGTAGATTCATGGGGGAAACTGGTCTCGTGGCCCAATTCACCTGTAAGTTCATGGGGGAAACTGGTCTCGTGGCCCAATCCACCTGTAGGTTCATGAGGGGAAACTGGTCTCGTGGCCCAATCCACCTGTAGATTCATGGGGGAAACTGGTCTCGTGGCCCAATCCTCGTGATCTAGGACAACTGGACGCCGCCAAAAAGGCGCGGCCAACTGGGTGCGCGAGAACTGGGCGCTAAAAAAACTGTTTTTTTATTTATTAACTTATACAATTTTATAGAATAAAAAATGCACCATTTTACCATACTTTTTCAATTAAAATTAAAAAGTGATGGATAAAAACTAAAAATGAACTTTTTTACTTAATCATATTTTTCAGCGCAACATCATATATTTTTCTTGGAGTATTTAAAAAAAATAATCTTAGTTGAGGAAACTTAATTAATTTATATTATAAAGTTAGACTATTTGATATGATAAAATTTCTAAAAAAAACTACACAAAAAATTAAAAATTAGAATTGTGCGCAAAATAAACCACTAAAGAGGAATAATAAGTAGCATTTATGTGCATCCCTATGTAAAAATTAAAATAATATCGCCGATATTATAATACCTTCAAGCTATGACTTATTTATGGTGCAGGTGCGACGATATTTGGATTGTTTATTCTTAGAAATCCCCCACTTCCTTCATTATTATTTCTAACCTAACCTAACCTAATGAAGTTGATGCTAAAATTTTATGACTAGTTAGGGACTATAATAATAGAGACATTATTTCGTTTTTTCGTGGTGTTGCACATAATATTGCAATGCATTAATACAAGACAAAGAACATTTAAATAAGTTATAATGCTCAGCATAATTATATTTTTTACCCATCACTTTGCACTAATCTAATTTTTACCTATAACGTTTTTTGCTACTTTATACCCATCACTATTTAATTTTAATTGAGAAATATAGAATTAAAAAATAGTGAATTTTTGGTTTATACTCATCACTTTTTAATTAAAAAGAAAAAAGGCATTGCAAAAAAGTGATTTTTTAAAAAAGAAAAAAAGTAGGATTACGTTTAGCGCCCAGTTGTCCTGGCGCCCATTTGGCCACGCCCAGTTGTCCTGGCGGCCATTTGGCCACGCCCAGTTGGTGGCGGCCATTTGGCCACGCCCTGTTGGTGGCACCCAAATGGCAGCGCCCAGTTGTCCAGATTCGCAATCTACCTGTAAGTTAATGGGGGGAAATTGGTCTCGTGGCCCAATCCACCTGTGAGCTTATTGGGGAAATTGGTCTGGTTGACCAATTGTAACTCTTTGGAACATGAAATATGAAAAATTGTATAGATAACTTTAATATCACTATATAAAATCTATGATAACTGGTTTTGCACGTATTGATATAAAAATTCACCAAGTTTAAAATACCTAGGTACATTATAAACTAGTTATGATTACATAAATATGATTATAATGTAATTTAGTGCGACACCATTTTCTGGAAGTTCCCAATGGTTGGGCTAAATAAAGATGATTGTTTCAATTTGTCAAATAGTTTTGTACCCTTGATTTGATTAATGAGTTTGTAGTTTTAATATAAATAAATATATTTATAGAGAAATAACGGGTTTTAATGACACGTAATTACAAATTTTATAGAAATACATAAACATAATACATTTATTTCCTTGAGTTTAGTCGTGTTAGGATTTATGGTTAGTTAATTTAAACTTATATACATAACTAATCACGCCACAAGAACTTTAATATATATATTCATATTATCATGAGGGAGTTTTATGAAAATGAATAGGTAAGGTTTAAATTATTTATTGATTTAGTTTTTGATATATATTTATTTATCGATTATTTTTAATGTAATGTATCTGATTGATTTTCGTAAAATCTTGTGAATCTATTTACTACAATATTATTCATATATGCCTTTGGTTTATTTATACTCTTCAGATGTTTTATTTATTTAATTAATTGTGTAGAGTACTGAACTGTTTATTAAATGAGTACAGAAAGATCTATGATGTAGAATCTAGATCATTTTAGAATAATATAATTTGATAACCGTTACGTATAGTTTACTAAAAGTATACTTAGGATACATTTTATATTGATTGAATTTAAAATCATTAAATATACTTAATATAGTAATTTTAAATACCTCTCACTATAGCGTAGACAAATTAATTTTTCAAAACTCTTTTTTTTGTCTTTAAATTTGGACAAAGTGACGTAATTTTTCAAATATGCCTTCCAAAAATTAGGTTTAAATTATTTTTGTAAGGATAGATGAATTTATCTAATAAAACCATATATAGGTTATTTTTACAAAAATTAAAGGAGTTTCTTTATCAGTCTATTTTATTTGGTACAATTCTGTTAATGTAAATAACTCTAACCGAAGAGTTAAAAAAAAAAGTACATGTAGCTTTCATGGCATCAAACCGAGAAATAACTGAAGCCAAGTAATTTGTTAGTGTGTAAGACACGTCTGAGTACCTTGAAGCTGTGTTATATATTATATACACGTGTGTGTTTTTATACTAGAGGCCATTTTACCGGCTGACTGTCATGCTACGGACAAGTAGATGCGCTAAGCCAGTGGCGGATAACTACTCCGGCTAATATTTATTATAGAACTATTTCCCCCACTTGGCCCACTGTCTTTTCAAATTATTCAAGTCAAAATACATCCAAATATTACAAAATAAATAGTACAGTTATATTAAGATAAAACATATCTAACATTCTAATTTTCAATTAGTTTGATATGAAAACCATTAAGAAAAGGATCGAAGTTTAGACTAATTAAATTTTTTTTAAATGTATTTTTTAAATTTAATTTGAGCTAACGAAGCTGTATAGGACGTACTAAAATACACGTAAATAACTGGTGTTCTAAACTTTTTATTATAACATAAAAACAGATACGAGGTTTTACTCGCTTCAAATAGGAGCATTAAAAAAAGTTTATAACTTTTGTATCTCCAAACACTTTCTATGTGTGTTGTTTTGTGCATTTATCTGTAAATGTCTTCAGAATTGTTTAATCCCCCAAGTATTGAGAAATAATCAGCAGAGTAACTTGCTGCCATTCCTGAAAAAAAAAGTGTTGTTTAAATGCCTACCTCTGGGACAGACGGACAGACGGACAGACGCGCAGACATGGCTGGATAAAAGAAACGGTCCCGGAATGCCGGTTGCAATCTTCTTTCATTTCCCACGGGGACTGTCGTGTGTAAGGGAGTGCATCGAACTGTCAGATGTGGGAGCGTCGCGGCGCTCACATGGCATCACATTCGGAGATTTATGGATGCGATAAACAGGGTAGTGTAGCTGTCTCTGGCATATATGTGACCAGAACTGGAGTTTAATACCAACAGGTCAGATGAAATGCACACTCTTTTAACAGCACCACAAACAATTGCCCCTTCTTGAGGTCGAGTAGCCCATCTTTTGGATTGACTGAAAACTAGTAAAGATAATGTTGGTTTGATTACGGGTAATGCTGGTGATAGTATTGCTATTTGTATACATAATGAATCCTTTCTTTCGGTTATTAATTTGTTGTGAATTGCGTGCCAATACACATTCGTTCCGTGCGTATCTTAATCACGCTAATAAAAGGTATGTAGTTCAAAGAAAATATACATTTATTTGGTTGGTCAGGAGTGGTAAACCATTTAGTTAAAACCACCCTTAGTGTAAATGGTTGGGAATCGAACCATGATCGTTCCATCACAATACGACTAGACTAGACATGTCCAACATCAAGTTCGCCTTCCCACCAATGCAGGTACTGTTGATAAATATCTAGAAACTATGACTGGATATATAATACTATGTTCACTATCCTCGGTTCAGATAGTTCTGAGTTTGTGTGATGATATAATTTGAGGAAGATTTTTTTTTTTTAGCATCACGTCTTAGCACCCATTCGTGCCATACGCTTACCTACTAGTTACGCTAACAGTTTAAGTATTGGAAAGGTTGAACACAAAAGAAGTGAACCCGTATTTGCGTGGAGGGAGAGTGGAAAACCATTTAGGAATGCCAACCCCCCCCAGTTCACCTGACCGAGATTCAAACCTCGATCTTTCGGTCCTAGGCAGTTTAGCTCATCACGGAACCAGTGCGTTAGCCCCCAAGTGTAAGCAATGCTTGCTGGTGCTTGTACATCTCTGATGGTGCTAATTAGCCATTACTCAGTAAGCAGTGTTCATTACGCTAATCAGATTTAGATTTTCCCCAGAGATCTTTCTTAAAAATGATGATTTAATTTAAATAATACTGAATTTTATAAGGTTGGGATGGATAGAGTTAGTATATTTTTATATGTGGTCTGAATATTTATTTTATCAAAATAAATAGAATATTGCTTAATGGACAGGTTTAGTTTAAGTTTCAAAAGTTCAACATTACTTGAATATCTGTCGTAAACATTGCATAATTTGACCAGGATTTTCTCTCTTGATTTAAACGTCTCTCTACTTTGTCAAATGCCACGATAATCATAATTAATATTAATGAACTGTTGAGATTATAATGTATAAACAATTTGACAAATGTAGTTTCTGAATTGATGGACTAATTATGGAGAGTTTTTTTATACACATAAAATCTGCTAAAATATGGACTAAAAGTCACGTTTCATATCATCCCACCATAAATGTTACCCTTCTCATTTAACTGTATGAGCTAGCTCTCTGGTAATAGCCAGGACACTGACAAATATTAAAAGTAAAAACGGTTTGTGTCACTTCCATGATAAAATATAATTTTTAAATCCAAATTTTCTTGAACGAAACCCACATCATTGTGCCATTATTAGATCTAGCATTGGAATATAGTGGAATTCTTTTGACTACTTAATTAACCAAACATATAATTTTATGTTCATTAAAATATATGTCTGTATTTATTTAGCAGAGGCTTAGTCACTAATCCCCTCTACCTATTGTCTTTGATATCCATCTATGCTTAACCTTTCCTCGCGACTATCCTGACACTAAGCTAATTTAAAAAAAAATTAATAATCTCAAAATGTAAGGTTTATCATGTAGAAAGCACTGTTTGTATATTTCATATTTATTTTGAGGTCCGCCTTGGGCTTAGAAAAAAAAAACTATAAATATTTCAGTCCTCAAAATTGTTGAAATAATTCTGGGGACTAATTACACTCAGTAATTTGTGTTAATACATATATCTCTTTATTTTATCTTGGCATTCAGTGGCTCACCATAAAGTAAAGACCCAGATTATTTTAGAGAAATTCTTGTAGAATCCCAGGTCCGGGTTTATAAATTAATAACTTGCTTGAAGGAAACACGACCGGTCTAACTTTGGTATGATTTCAGCTACTGTCCAGAATAAAACCCGCACATTTTATGCAGACATCTTGTAGAGACACGTTCAATCAATGTCAGATAAGGGGACGGGAAAGTTTGGAAACGTATCCGATTGATTAATTAATTGGATATATTTATATTAGTTTATATTGAATTTTTTTTATCATTACTAAACTTTAATCCAAGTAATTATTACTTGTTTGAAGGTAGTAATTAACTCAAATTTGATTCTTTCCTAAGTAAGCTCATACAAACTCAGTAGGAAGAATAGTTTATTGATTACAAACATTACATTTTGGTGTCAATACTATTATAATTAATATTACTTCATAGATAATGATTATTTAGATTCAAAGATACATGTCTACGCATGGCATATCTGTGATTAGGCTAGTTCTAGTAACTGTTATAACGGTCGGATAATGCTACTATAGAGACAGTTCTCCCCACGATCAAAATATTACACTGGACAGCTGACACAGACAATGTACAAAACCTGACATTTCATACATCCACAAGATACGATCTAATATAACGCTTCATGTTTCCTACAATTGATGACAAAAATTAACACCCAAGTAAAAAGTAAAGATGATGCCGAATATAAAATGACTTCCAGTGTGTATTGAAATAAAATACTCCACTCTAACAGAATACTCATTAAAAACGAACGAACGTCTTGAAAGGGAGAAGGGGTTGAAGGTGAGAGACGAGGAGAATTCAAACAAAGAAACATCCACCCTTCCCTAGGGACCAACAGATGCGTCCTGAAAATGGTTGCCATAGCAGCGCGATTAACTTAAGAGACATCAAACATGCTCTATCGAGACTTTCAGGAATTAGATGACAATCTTTTTAAGCAACCGAACTATTTCTAAAAAGTATGTTAATACTTCATCTTAACGTGCTTGACCCGGTTGAGGGCTAGTCTAAAACCTAGTTTTCGGAATGGTAGGCGGGAGGGTGAAAGGCGTGGCTTCACAACCAACCAAAGTATTCTTCCGCGCCAACAAGAACAGATGGATCACGGAAACATTAAATGGCTGTAGCCACAGGACAGGTGTTGCGTAAAAATCATAAGTTTGGAAATAACAGTTTTCTCGAGAATGAATGAAATTTTTATAGTAATATTTTCAACACCTCTTTAAAGATAATGTATAAATGTTTATTAGGTGTTACATTTGCTTATTTTTTGTTATGCAACTGGCAATATTCTATTTAAAAATGTAAAAAATTATCTATATTTGATCACTGTTAAAAATTATGGAGTAGGTGCGTTTATAAAAAGTATAACTTAAACAACATGCTTCTATTCTTGAACAAACCGTTTATAAAAAGAAAATGGCAAAACAATAAAAATTGTTGAAGATAACCAACCGTTTGTTCCCACGGCTCTGCATTTTCACACCCAATGAATAGGACAATCACCTCAAGGGATGACCCCAATTTTTACTTGTAAAGAATTCACCCTGTACCATCTACACTTGGTCACTATCGCTGGGATATTTGAGTTCGAATTGTCGTCAGGTTAACTGTAAGTTGATTATACAAACGTGGTTTTTTCATGGTGGTTTTCCGTTTTCCCTCTATGCTAAAATGTTGCAGTTTTTTTAACCACATCCCTTTACAGACCTTCTCGTTTAATTAAGAAGTTAATAGATCATGTGCTCAACTTACAAAACTATTTTTGTTATCATTTTATTGAACTTACTTTCGGCCGTTAAAATAGTGATAGCATAGCATAAATATTAATTGATTATACTTTTATTGCGTTGTGGCGTCATTAATATTAAATTCCTTGCACATTACAACATGAAACGTAGGTTTCAATAATTAAGAATACTTATTTAACGAACTACACCTGAATAAGTAAATTATAATATGAATATAAACTTGAAAACCTTAAAAAAGATTATTTTTACCACATTATAAACAATTTCCTCCAACAATTTTTGCCACCCGAGCGTCACAAATTGCGCCCCAATCTTACTGGTTTTTTAAAACTAGAATGCCGGGTTTGCTCGTCCCAAACCTAATTAATACATTGGTTTGATTGCTATTTACCGGTCACTACCTTTCTTCATCTTGTTTGTATTTGCACTGATGGCACCCCGACAAATTCAAATTGTGAAGAAGATACTTGAAGCTTATTTGTTTCCCATCCTGATGGTTGGCCCCCTTAAGCTCTATCATGTGTGTATAAACATCTTCTTTAAATACCAATATATGTTATAGACACGCAACTGAAAATCCACAATATCCTAAAACAGCCACCTTAGACTTCTTGATACGTCTATGACCGTCCCTCCTATATCTTTATGATGTTATATGATACGTATATGATTGTATCCTGTATCTACATGACATGTCTATGAACGTCCCTCCTATATCTTTATGATGTTATATGATACGTATATGATTGTATCCTGTATCTACATGACATGTCTATGTACGTCCCTCCTATATCTTTATGATGTTATATGATAGGTATATGATTGTATCCTGTATCTACATGACACGTCTATGAACGTCCCTCCTATATCTTTATGATGTTATATGATACGTATATGATTGTTCTCCTTATCTACATGACACGTCTATGACCGTCCCTCCTATATCTTTATGATGTTATACGATACGTATATGATTGTATCCTGTATCTACATGACACGTCTATGAACGTCCCTCCTATATCTTTATGATGCTATATGATACGTATATGATTGTTCTCCTGTATCTACATGATACGTCTATGACCGTCCCTCCTATATCTTTATGATGCTATATGATACGTATATGATTGTTCTCCTGTATCTACATGATACGTCTATGAACGTCCCTCCTATATCTTTATGATGCTATATGATACGTATATGATTGTTCTCCTGTATCTAAATGACACGTCTATGACCGTCCTCCTCTTTGCCACGACACATCTGCCTTAACACGAACTGCCAATTAGCCCCACTACATGCTGGGGATGAGGATAGCAGGATGACATGGTTGGAAGACTGTAAAGAGGGTTGAAAGAGGTAAAAACGGTGACGTCAGTCAACGAGAACACCTCGTCGGTAATAGCGTCATAATGTCACTCTCTCACACCATATTGCCGTGACAACGTTACGCGCGTTTTCTCTCTTAGAAGATAGATCGATACTATCGGTATCGTTTAATGTACACCTAAGACTTCAATAGCACTACATTTATATTTGTTAGTACACTCAATATTAAAGGTTATAATTATAATTGTTTGTCTGGAGAAAGTTTAAATTGGTTAGAACCCAAAGTTTTATGCGTATGGTACAATACTGCATAATTTTATGAGAAATGTCAAGTCCCTGATATATTGAACCTACAAGGGTGTTTTCAAACCTCCTACCCTTGTTGATATAAGATCATGAAACGCACTAAGCCAATAAGAAGTAATAACCTCAATTTTATTTGTGAATGGACAAATCTGACAGTAAGAAGATATTAGATTTACTTTCACGTATAAATTCATACCTCTTGTCATGTAATATTTAGCTGTCATTATTTAGTTTATATGTGTATTACCAATACCTGCAAAAACATTAATGATAAGAAAACTGTGTACATTTTGATTGCAAAAAAAATTGTTTGTATTTTCTAAAGATGCTCCAAATTTCCATTAGTAAGAAAATAAAGATATAGACTTACTTGTGTAACAAAACAGCTTGTGCGTAATTACATATATTCGATCTGAAATTAATTTATAGGAGAATAATTGTCGAGTTTTCTGTTGGGAAGTCATTTCTGAGCCCATGATCTGATGTTTTACGTAAACAAAAATGCTTATGAGTTTTGTGACTACGTAAAAGTGCACGTAATTTAGGATGCATAGAATACCAAGCGGTTTTTGCTCTAATGAAGTAACGAGCAATTTCTCATGTAAAAAATGTAAAAAAAAAGGTCCTATTCTTTATCTTATCTACTTCCATTACACTAACACCCTCTGTCCCAACCTTTTTCTGAGCTTTGGAGGTTTATGTCTTGTCTCTAACACCCAAATTACTTTCTGAAAAAGGTGTCCACTATATCCCGAAGGTTTCATCAAGATTGGTAAACCACACCACTATGGCTTTTCTAGGAAGGAATAGAACGATGCATGTGCCCATTTATGACAGTACCCCTTCAGGAATTTGATAATACCAAGACAGTAATAATATAAATAAAGAATGGGTTCTAGCCATATTGGCTAATATATATATATATATATATATACATATACATGCATAGATATATATATACATATAATAATAAAGCAGAAAAAAATGTTAATATACATCAGATAATTAATGTTATCTCAACCGTGTAATAAACTATCGCTAAACAAAGTCAATAAAAATAATGTATGGTTTTCATATTGTTATTTACACACAGACTGGTAGAAAACACATTTAAATATGATTTTAGGTAGAAACAGATATTTTTTTACCTAGAATAAGTGCTAAAGATGAAAATTATTTAATATTATCTTATTTGTACCTTAACCTCAAACAGTGATATGTTTTTACCAAATTTATATATATATATATATATATATATTAATAAAAGTCTAATGGTGCCTGTATATATGTATCTATAACTCACCAGAAAACTTTTAGTTGGCCTACATTTCAAGGAGATAGAAATTTGACATTTTGTGAAATTTTAGAGGAACCACGAAATATGTGTGCACATTTTTTCAAACTGAGAATTGGTCAAAAATATAGATTATAAAATATAAAAATATGATTTGTTTAATCATTTGAATTCATCAACATATTACTAGCATTTCAAAAGCAAGGAAAAGATTATAAATTCATATCTCAAATTCAAAGAGAAGTTTCAAATTTTAATACAGTGAGCTATGTTTAAGATTTTATTGGTAGTGTACGGTTTTATTGGTTTATATAATGTTAGTTGGCAAAAAGTGTTTCTTTAGACAGTGATAGTCTACAGGTAACGTTAAGCATATTCATTTAATTAGTGCTTATATTCACATAGTGTCGATATGTATTCATACTAAACTATTAGTACTCTAATTAAAATACATCTACAACTGCAGAGTAACAAATGGGATAACCTTATAAATATAACTAAGGTTTTATTGTTGGTTTGTGTATATAGTATTTAACTGGGCCTATGCAATGGAACAAGCCTAGCAGGGACCAGATTGGATTAAAATATAATACACGCAACAATTTAACGAGTTCAGGGGAATGTTTTTTTTTTTACAAAAAGTCAATAAGGCCTCAGTAGACCCTGACATCCCTTTTATTTTGAGATGGAATCAGCTCCCATCAAAACTAACATTCTCAATGACTATTAATAAGACACAGGGTTGAACCTTGGATATGGCTTGCACTTATATGCCCAAGCCATATTATATCCATGGCCAATTATCTTTACATCGCTTTTTTCAGGATGCAAAACCCAACAGATGTAAGTGTTAGTATTTGAAGGATCAACTGAAGGGACACTGATACCAAACATTCATACCATTTTCTCAAAAAACATAGATCTTATATAGAGATTTTGTAATTTATTTATTAAAAATAAAATTAATCCTGTTAGTTTTAACGTTAGCCACATTTAATTAATATAATTATCAAGTGACAGAAATATACTTTTATAACAAGCTAGCCCAAACTATTATTTCATGCATCTACAAATTGAATGTTAGATTTTGTTAGTTTGAGTAATATTGACATCAGTTTGTCATAAATGGGCTTATCAACTAGTTAGTCATGATTTTCTTTCAATATCAAATATCCCAATTCCATCAGATTTATATATAAAAAATACTCTGTAACTACTCATATTCAAAAAAGGCTATATTCCCAGATTGCATTGATAGTTCTGTGACGTGAACAAGCTAGTATTTAATTTTTGACCTATTTTTTGGTCATCCAAAAATATTAATTTCAGCCTAAAATTAACCTATTTATGTAGAATAATCATAATGGATTTAATTGCCTATTCCAAGTTGTTCAGCCCTTTTCACATTTCTTTACATCCTTTTCTAAGGTAGACGGACTTATGTCCCTTTTAACCAACATAGAGCATGCCTTTCTGAACATGATGGTATACTTAACATAAGTTACATTGTTTGGACCTATATCCCTCTACCCGAACACCACAGCATTAATGGATAGCAAGTCAAATCTACAGCCAATCGAACTAACATGATTTTAGTATTGTCATAAATTTTACAGTTTTTTTGTGTATGAATATTAAATATTAGTATTTGTTATAAAAGTTAGATTTTTTTTAAATGGGAGGTATTTTTACGTATTTAAGTGACTAATAACTCAGGTCTGATAGGTAATTCTAAATGTATTCCATAGAGTTTTTCTATTAGATTATTTAGCTTGTAAAAGAAGTAGCTATAACATATTATATAATTTTATAATTTATATTCCTAGGCCTATGGTTCTCTTGCATTAAATTTAGTTAGAACTTCACGTATATAAGGGGCACGTCCATGGTAAAAGAATTGGCTGTAGGTCTAAGTGGTAAAGGTCTCTTTCTACGACTCCACGACGGACGACGATGGAATCACAGCGATAGTATTTTGTCTCGCAATAAGATAACGGCCAATCATGCTCGATTTGGAAGTAATAAGTTTATTACATAAGCCTTACTCTTATATATAGACTAAGCTCACAATTTAGAAAAAGAAAATTAACTTGTAGTATTTAAAACTTAAATTTTCTGAACATGAAAAAAATGGTAGAATACACGGCTACGTTGGACTTGTGATCGAAGGTATTTGTGGTCATCAACAATAACGTCACGGGTTTTGCATCCACCACATTCAAGTTTTTAAAACTAAGCACGTTTCAATAAGGATTATATTTTGGAATTTTAATATAATCTTGGACCTGAAATTAGATAGTGGCAATGCACTAAAATTCAAAATGCATTATTCTGGTGCTTTATTTCACTTTAACTTAACTTAACCTAGCATAACTTAACAAACCTAACATAGCCTAGTCCAACCTAAACCAACCTAATATAAACTATCCTAACCTAGCCTAGCATAAACAAACCTAACCTAAGCTAACTTATCCTAGCCTATCTTAATCAAACCTAACATATCCTAACCTAGCCTAGCCTACCTAACCTATCCTAACCTAGCCTAGCCTAACCTAGCCTAGCCTAGCCTAACCTAAACCAACCTAAACCTACCCACCTAGCCTCATTCCTAGAATTTGACATTATAAAAGCTTATGGCTGAATCCCCAAGGGCTTGGCCTCATGCGAGAGTAAAGGGAAGAAAAATAAATTGAACCCACTCCACATATATTACTGTTTCAAGCCTGTGGCCTGGGTAAGTTTTTTTCTAAACCATATATTTTACACTACCGGCTGGTTAGGCCTGTCGTAGATTCATATACCTTATAATATAACTTAAAAATAGAATAGGTACAACATCCAGCCTCCGGCCGTTAATTTATCAATGAGAAAGGGTAAGCCCTTATTTCATCAGTAATAAACTTGTTGGCCATGCCGCGAATCAAAACTGGGACCCTTAACTCAGTAGGCAGACACCCTATTGACTAATCTAAGGTGTCGTATAAATGGATATTCAACGCACACGCGAAATGTGTAGTGCCCTGCCCCAGCTCTCACCTAAGCATGTTGAAGCTGGTTGGCTTGTCTTCAAGGCGAATGATACATCCTATGAAAAATTTGCCATGGCACCAAATCCTACTATAGTATTTTGGCTGGACTCAAATCCCACAGAAAAAGGCTTAATCGTAAATCCCACGGTTGCGTGTCCAACGCTACCGAATAAACACTATCAAAAAGAAAGACAACCTACCCCTTTGTCAAGGCTCATAGTTAGTTAAATAAGTCTAACCAACGTCCTAGCTTTGATTGCAATGTGAGAGATTCTGTTTACCATTGTCTAAGAGATTCTTTTTTGTTACTATAAAAGAAACGAAGAATCAATACGATACCATCTATTTTGTTTTTCTTATTAATGGTCGTCGATCTTTTATAAATTATTTCCTTGGATGTCGTAAAAGTGTTTGTCTGTGAAATGTTGAGGAGTATACAACATCAAAGATAAAGGAAATTGGAAAGTGAAATTCAAGCTATAGCGGCTTCTTTATAGTTGGTTCCTGAGTGCGTCATTCATTACCTTATAATAAACTGTAGACCTCCCTTGTCTCGTCCTACCCCTTAATTTGTTTGGCTCTAATTTGTTTAACCACTATTTGATGTATCTTTAGGAATACAAGATTACTAGATCTACTTTCACGTGTTCATCGTCAAATCATGTGATCTGGTGATGTGGTGTCTGTATGTGTGCATGTATACACGTCCAAACCAATTTGGTAGGGCCTAATTATCAACGAGCTAGAGGGCTGAAATTTAGTAAAATAGTAGAGGAACTACTCAATAAGCGCATAAAAATTTCTAAATTGAAACAGAAAAAATTATTATTATTTGATCATTTTAATTCTTCGACATATTTTTATTTTTAGCGCCATGGCTTACTACCTCTTCAGGTTTAAGGCATATTTACTAATAACGTTAATATATTAGGATTGAGGAAGGTTGAATTTGGAGGAAGTATACCCACTTTTGCGTCGAAGGAGGGTGGAAAACCATTTTGTAAAACTACCCTCAACATACCCGACTGGGATTTGAACCATGATTAGTGCTCATCGGCAGTATGGTCTAACACAAGAGTGATGCCTTAGACCATGGGGTCACCGTAAAACCCATAGCCCTACATATCCCAAAAAGAAATAATGGACAGTGGGTAGCAAAGATGGAAATCTATTAAATATTAACAACACAATAGATGTGTACAACCAAGCAATATTAAGGTAGCTTTTAAGGAAGTGGGTATCGGACCAGTTAAGGCTAGGACTAGAACTTCTAGAGACACGTTAAAATGCGTTTAAGTAAGGGGGCTAGACCCTTGGGTACAATATTATTAAATATAGCTTTACAATAATCAAACAACGTCATATAGTGACGGCCGAACCAATTAACATCAATGAGAGATCAAGTAGTTAAATGCTATGGCAAGTTCATCGAATAGTTTATTTGTGCTTGAATATAAACTGATCATCACGTGATAAACTAGTATAAATGTAAACTCCAACATATTAAAGTAACCTCAAAAATACAAATGGGATAGCAAGAGTCTAACATTTGTTAATTATGATAAGAAATAATCTGGCCATCTAGTAGTGGGTTCTGGCACAAGTAAACTTACGAGCAAGCGTAAGACTAGCGGCCTGGGTTCAAGTTACTAAATAGGGCCTTAAATAACCAAACAATGCCATATGGAGGTAAGATAATAAATGAACTTCAAAGGATCAAGTGACCCAAAATGATAAATATGATAGCAACAACACATAAAATAGGTTCAGTTAAATAAATTAACCATCTCGTGGCAATTTAACCATTTAATGAATATTTAATTCCCGAATTATTATTTAGAAAATGGTTTAAGCAAAAAATGAATCAATTAACAACCCGGTATTTAAGTCCGATAATAATTTAGAAAAAGATTAAAGACTTTGGCCGAAAGAAAATTTGGAAATCATACAGATCACATCTGTCGCAGATAGTACTGCTTACCTACGCTGAAGTCGGTGGTATAATGAGTAACCACTCAGGTGAAACATGCTAATATATAGTCAGAAAACCTAACCACGTGATCCCTGGGTCAGATCGACAGAAAAGCATAGGGAAGTTGAAAGAGGAAAGGGGTGGGAGAACAAGGTGCATGCATTGAATTTCTGGAACATCTGACACTGATCTAGATGGTCGTAGATCTTGGGAGATCATTAAAAAAATGCCCATACTAGTGTTGAGGCGTGGGGTCACCGGAGAGATCCACAATGTTGACATCCACTGTTCTCACCAGTTTGACACTTGGGCGTGAATGGACAGCATTGGCTGTGGGTGGACAATACGGGCTGTGTCTCTCCAGGGGTGATGAGGTGAGTTTTATATCAAATGTTATTTTATTTCCTTGTAGCATGCTACAAATGTTACAACTGAAGCGGGTGGTATATTGTTACTTGTACTTAGAAAAAAAAAGAAAAACAATAATATAAATTCCAATATCAAATCCAAAGATAAATAGCTAAATATAATAGAGTGAAATGTTTTAATAATTTATTTTGTTGTTCCTTATTCAAATTAGTAAATTTAAAATGAGCTTCTTTAGACAATACAAAATACATATGTAACGTTCAAAATGTTTATTTATCTAAAGATTATATTTTCTTACCATACTTATGTATTCAGAACCACCAATAACTACTCTAGTTAAAAGTCATTTAAATAAAAATGTGTCAGAGGACATTGATAGAAAGAAGCTAGTTTTTGTGTAAGTGCCATGTCCTTTCAGATACATTTATTTATTAGATCAGTCAAGCTTACACATCTGTGAGAAACTTTATTTGATATTTACCTAGAGGTACTTTAATATTTTAATTATAAATGTGATTGCTTTGTGTTAAGGTGTATTTTCAGCTTACTTGGAACCATAGCTTGGTTTGCAAGTTTCTCTCCACAAACAACACACTCAGGACGTGGGTGCCCTCTTTCAGAGGAAATTAATCCGAAGGATAAATAGTCATCATGATAATGGGGCACGATGTTTTTAGAACTAACACTAACTGGACTAGTATGTGTGACATTACTAGAATTAGTGCAAGCCACACTAGATTTATTTTCTTCGTCTAACCAACGTTATTTGATTAAAAATTTGTCCATATTCAATAGGCTCTAAAAATATATATATCAAAATAACTAAAATAAATTAAAAATTATAAACAAAAATGCATTTATAAAAATTCATAAGGAACAACACAAGATCCGAACAGCAGCTGAATGAAGACTGACAAAGCTGGTTTTACAGGGATTTAAGGTGGGTTGGTAAATTAGATTGCAGAGATATTTTGGGAACAGTGGGCGAGGAAGTTATTGGAATTTTACCATTGTAGCTTTACGTTTTTTCTTTATTATCTGCCTTTAAAAAAAACACACTAGCTCTAATATTTACTTCAATAACTTTATTTTATGTCTAATTTTTTTTCTCGGTTTTTCCTACCTCTCCTAAAAATCTCGTGGCACACCTGCTGACACATTGCGACACACCGGTTGAAAAATACTTCCTCAGACCTCAAACATAGCAGAACACCATGCATTACCTGCCCCGTGGTGGGAGGAAGTAAGGTGAAACCGTCCGTTTCTTGCCGTGACGTCAGCTTAGGGGGAATCACCTTACTGCGAGCATTGGCGCTGTGGCACGTTTTAGAGCAAACCTTAGGTTTCAACAAATGCCTTATATAAATCACTACATAGTAATGTAGAATTATGTAGAGATCTTTTAGAATATTTGAGGCAAAAGCAATATTGGTGTGAAATAATGAAATAACATATATTTTAATATTATCGTGCAAAGTGAACGAACGTGTTAAATTCATAAAACAATGAAAATAAAAACAATAGATTAATATTTTACTACTCAAAGTATTATGATGCACACGTTAAAGAACATTTGTGTCAAAAATACATCAATATTAAATTACATTATGAATTTCAAACAAAATCCTTGACTTGAATAAACAAACCACAAGAAAAACTACTGTTATTTACAACAGAAAAAACACTAAATATAATATGTAACCAGGAAAAGCAAAATACATTTAAAATATTTCAAACTATTACTAAGTAAACAGATATTCCTTTTTCATTATAAACACCTATATTATAACTGCAATATTAAGGCTACTTTTAAATCTATAATGGGAAATTACTGTTTTCCCTTTCTCATATAAATATAAAATTATGCAATCGTAAAAATTTTCAACCTTAAAATTTTGATGAATCTTTGCGTTTAATATGCCCCGAACCCAAAACCAGTGTAGCTTACAACTATGTATGTCTCTTGGTCTTGCTCCTAAAAGTTTTAAAGAATATTATTTAAACTTTAAATTGATATTTAATATGGCTATACTTCAGGATTTTATTCAGACCTTATCTCTGTAATTAAGAGTAATTTTCTGAAAATAGATTTGTTTAGATTTCAATTTATTTTTAACAAGTTACTTTAACTTTTTTGTTTAAAATGGATATTTAAGGAGTGTTTACCTGAAAATACACACTGTGTACTTGTTTTTCGGGTAAACATTCATTTATGGGCAGTTTACTAATTATTAATGACTAGTTTCTTCCAAATGGTTTTATATTTCTGCATTTTTGTGGTGAATATAGTAAAATAAGACATTGCAAATACTTGTGGAAATCTTCTTCAGAAAAATTATCAGAACTGATTGTGGCTGAATGTAAATGTTACAATTAGCTTAGAAGAAATATTCTTAAGGATTCTGAAATTTTCAGAATATGATATCATAATGGAGTATTTCTCACTAAAAGCATAAGTAATAGTTTGGCTATTTGAGTCTTAAAATAAATAGTATATATTAATGAAGAAATACTTTGTAAATATAAAAATAAAAAATAGAGATGCATTAAGGAAAATTTATTAAATTATTTTAAATATTTTAAGTAGTCTTTAAAATAATATAAAATATCAATTTGTAAATTTTACATTCTTATTTCTGCTTCACGTCCATACTTCCATGCGCATTTATTGACACAAAATATTATGGATATGAGAAATATAAAATTTAAAAGAAATATACCCTCATTTAAATATGAAGGGAGGAAGAAACCATTTATGAAAACCAACAATTATTATAGTTATATGAGAATCGAATTACGACCTCTCCGATCACTAGGAAACAGAAGATTAGCTTGATGACCAGGCTAAGTCCACGTGATCACCTATGCGTGTCAAACTAAACAATCAAATTACTTGGAACGTCCATGACAGGAGTTACCAACTTATACATGCCAGCTCATAGTTCAATTCCCGAGTCTAGTGGCTGATCTCAACATATCAGATAACATTTCTCACTCTATATGTAAATGAGAAAAGGTATTTAATTGTGAATGAAGTAATAAGAGATAATTTAAACATGTTTAATTAAATATTTAACCAATTTTCCGAAAGAAAATATTTAATCTTTGTTCAGTCAATATAATACAGCAAATTCAAGGAAGAAATTATTTGGAGCTTTCATGGATCTACTCCCCCTTTAGTCAAACCTTCCCGTTTATCGGATTATAACACCAAATTTCACTACAGTAGATTACTTTCGCAAGAAACTTCGTGAGCCACCATTTGGGAACCCCCGATATTGAAAAATAATTTAATGTTGTTGAGATAGTGTATGAAAGGAAATAATGTAAACTTTTCTTATTATAAGCATAAATATATTGTAACGGTCTTTTTATATATATATATATATATATATATATATATATATATAT
>CABFVX010000605.1:197721-216491 GCA_902151425.1 Timema shepardi | reverse complement strand
TAGAATACTGTGTTAATGAACATTTTTGTGACTGTCTTTTAAATATTTGAATAGTTATTAGGTGTTTTATAGTTGTTAATTTGTTTATTTAATTTACTTATATTTTTATGTGTTCTATTAGTTTATTAATTTACAGACTTGATTAAGACTCGTTTTATTTTATTTTATGACTTGTTTAGTTGTAATTAGTTTATATGTACAGTTAATCGGTGTGTGTACATAGTGATAATTTTAATAATTAAAACTTTGAATATTCCGCGGGCATTTTCATTCGTGTTTGGTCGGCAGCATACCCCAATATCTCTAAAAGAACTCGTGGTTCACACGTCCACGTGTGAACGGCCTGTGACCCTCCCAGGTCTCGTGCGCCCCCCCACGTTACAATATGCATATAGTCCAAAAGAGTTAAAATAGATGATGACTAAACCACATTTATCTAAAGATAGTTTCTACATGGTTTTGGATTTTGATTGGATTAACGGCGATTATAAATCTTGAAGACCCCGTGCTGAAGTTTATTATTACTATTTAATTTGAGATGATAATATATTAATGAATGTTTGTACAAATTATCTATAAAGTATCAAAAGTTGCAATATTATATTTGGTAGAGAAATCAGAGAAAATTACTTTAAAATTTTCAAATTAAATTTGTGCTCCTCTTACACTCACTCGCTCACTTTATTTTATTAATTTCATCCTTAGAAAAACTAAGGTATTTAATATTGCTGCCAAACTTGGCACGATTCCCGATTTTTAAAACATTTAAACACATGAAATAGGTGGTATGTTTGCCTGATTTTCCTCAAATTGTCCATTCTACAGCTACCTGACCCCCCCGAAGTTGACGTCACAAGAAGGAAGCAGTAGAAGAACATGAGCACGGTTTCACATTTACTTCTTCACACCATGGACCTGCCCTAGTAACAACCATTTTCATGATATCTAGAAACTTGTAAAAATGGCCCGTGTGTACGGGGTGTATACCACTGAATATATTTGAATTTGCTTTTAGTTGTTTCAATTAAAAGAATGTATTAATTTGACAAGTATTTAAGAATTTCGAACTCCATTGTAGTGTATTATGAAAGATCATAGATTAATATAGTCACTAGCTAGAGCCAGTATAATAAATATTTCAATGGCGCTTCAATCCATGATGATCTTTAAGGACAGATGTTGACATTAGTCTCGTGCACATCACGGAGTAATAGAGAAGCGCAATGAGGCGATTAGATTCCGTCCACAATTACAAGTATTTATAGTACGAATCTGGTAAGAATATACTACACCTTTAAAAATTGCATTTTCTAGCGTTCATAATTAAAATCCTTTTGCCAAATTATAAGCATGATTTTTATGGCATTGATATTATCTATGAATCGTTACAGTTTCACATAACATGAAATGACCTGTAATTATATGAAAACAGTTTTAGTAACTTTTATAAATGTCTAAAAGGCAATCTTCCTCTATAAATGGGACTGGCATATTGCCAGGTAGGAACAAAAAAGTAAAGCTTCTAGCTTTTTCCATGTTTAGTGAATTACCTGTCAAGAGCTTTAGATAAACAAGGATATAGTGGTGCGATAATAGTTTGACCTGTTTACAAAATATACTCTACGTAAACTAAACGTTTCTTTATTTAGAGACATTATAATTTTCATTCTTTCATACCAGGGCTTAGTTATGGAACATTGTAGTCTACAAAATTAATAATCATTAATTTTATATAAGAACGAAAAGGAAGTTAGTTTTTTTGGATTTTGTGTGAGCGTAGGAATATATATTTTTTATTATTGGTCAATAAATAATCGGTAGACTAAGTGTTAAAGAGTAAATACATTTTTAGGGAATACTTACTTGGAATTTAGAATCATAAAATATAAATTTTATAATTCTTTTTTCAAAAGATGATCCAATTTTACAACTCAAATAGCTAAAGTAGTGAACCACTATATACGCTCATGTGTGTGTTCGCTTTCTTTGACACTTTTAAATCAACTAATTGACTTTGTATTTATTATTTCATGATTTTTATAGTTAATATATTTTATATTTTATGTATTATTATAATATAATACTATTACTATCTTGAATACGTAATATGATGCTTACTAGTAAATATGTGTAGTTAACATTATTAACAATAATGTATTTTCATTATTGGTCTGGGTTCGTATCGTTGCTGGGTAAACTGAGTTTTTATTAAATAATATTTTCCACTCTCCCTTCAATCATATTCGGGTACATTTTTCTATATTTTGACTCTATAATGGTAAATATGCATCTGGTCCAGATGGTTGGTGTTAGGCAGTATGTCTATACACATAAATCAAAAAAAGTAAAGCTAATATTTCTATTGAATCTAATATTTGAAACGTTTTATTATAAAAATTAACTTTAGATTCTTGTTGTTCAAATAATTCTTGCAATATGAATAAAGTTTGCCAAATTTTGAAATATAGTTTAGAAAATAGATTAAGTTTTAAACTGATCAAACTAAATTCAGTAAACATAATACTTATAATAATTTCAACATTGGTTGTTGAAAATAATGTTTTTAATTTCTTAAAGCTTTGTATTTAATTAAGTATTCCTTTATGATAATATTGATATAGTATGATAATTTTATTTAAAAGTACTGTAATAATCGTTTACAGAGTTTCTAAATATTGGTCCAAGTCAAGATTTTAAAATTAAAAAATGTTTTCTAATTAGGAACAATTTCAATATATAAAAAGATGTCCTCGAGAGCATTATAATCCTTATATTCTTTTTTACGTGTCATTCATAATCAGCTTGAAAAAACTGTATTCACAATTCCTGTACAAAAAACAATTTTATTCAATTCCATTATAATTTATACACACACTAGCTTTTATATTATTTTAGTTTTTCTTAAATTCAGGGCTTTAATTAATTGGTCAAGGATAGTATTTATTACTAGTCTTAAATAATTCTCAATATTAATATGTAATCAAAATAAATTAATTTACATATTAATATATATCTAAAGAAATCTGTTATTAATGTATATTATTTTGTTTGACATCTATAGAAAAATAAACTAATGTTTTATAGGTATATTAAATTGTATGAAACATTTACTCAGATACGATATAAAATAAATTAAATATAAAATTTTAAGTAAAACAAAACTACTGTGTTTATTGTAGAACAATTAAAACTAATTGTAAATTATGAGATTTACAACATTTTAAATTGTTTGTAATTATTAAGTTTGCTCTGACACAATAAATAATAATAGTGTAATCAATGCCGTTTGAGAAGTTTAGAATAAATTAATTGTTTGTTGTTTAATGTGGACTCCTTTTAACTTTTATATTAGTTTAATCCTTTTTACAAATACATTGATCTAGTCTCTACAAAAGACGTGCACAAACATACATTAAAATAAATAATTAAAAACTCGATTTTTTTTAACCTGGAGCACATAAAAAGCACATTTATGTCAAAAAATAACGATCTAATTTTTTCAGTGGACAAAGGTTTTCCATAATAAAACCCAATATTTTTTTACTTTGAATATAAAAGGGTGTAATACTCTCATCGCTATCTTTCTGTCCCCACCATATCTTATTACCACCGTTAAACCCCTTTTAATCACGCTAAGAGTGTGCTGATGTGGAAGCTATCATTTCTAATAATACACCCGCATATGTGTGGAGGTACAGTGAGAAACCATTTTGTAAAAAACAGCTTCAGTACACAAGGTTAGTGTTGAAACCACGACTTCCCCTCCCCGTCAATAAAAAAAATGAACCTGACATTTAATCCACGTGCACACCGATGCGATACGACTACTATCAATGGTTTCTAATATGGGCCAATATACAGTACAATTTTCATAGGAAGGGACTTTATCCAACAGATAGAAAATGTATTATATCTATTTTTCATGTATTCATCCTTCAACTCTGAAGTTATTAATTTAGTTAGATATTATAAAAATCACTATAATTGAGTCGAATCAACTATTTTACGAATCTGAATATCCAATTTACCTTTGTATCCCAAATCTCGAATCCTAATCCGAATCTCTGCAAAGGTATGATTGTAAGAGGAAATGTAGATATAATATAATGATGGAAAATAAAAATAGGAGCTAAATGTTCTAATAAAAATGCACATTTGTCTTCTAACTATTTTTACACAACGAAAGGTAACGTCGAGATTAATACAATTATGTGTTTATTGGGTGCCACTCCTAGGATCTATGAGAAAATAATAATAATAATAATAATAATAATAATAATAATAATAATAATAATAATAATGAGTTCCTCCAGGACATCGTTGAACTAATTTAAACAAACTTTGGCACAAAATTACGTAAATTATATGTGGTATTTTAATTTGAAAAAAATACGTACCTTTATTTGAGCTAAAATTAATTGTTTATACAGAAAAAATTTGCCCCCACTCACAACGTAGAAATACAAACATTTGCATCAATTTAATAAGTTAATCAATAGGATTGTTGATAATATCTTTCTATAGAAACATAGAAATATATTCGAGCTACAGAATAAAAAATACCACGTACTCCAGCGATATTTGATAATCCCGGAAAAATGTACCAAAGTAGGTTTTATTTTTCCCCTTTTCTCAACCCAGCAGTCCCACCTTCATGCAGCCTTAAAGTTGAAGATTTTGCTGGACATCACCAATGAGTTCGTCCATGTTGAAATAGCAATAATTTTCGAGATATTTTCCTTTTATTAATTCCAACTCCTCCACAATTTGAAGAAATAAACAATCAATAGTTCTCGCCCATACATTTAACTTTCCATTTGTGTACTTGCACTTTACTTTCAAGCCATTGTTGCACCTAAAAATTAAATTAGGCTACGAGCCATAACGATTTTGGTTAAAATAACATCAAGTCCAAAGAGAAATATTGGCTATAGACTAGAGATGAATAAAAAATAAAATGCAAATTTAATATAAAGATTGAAATATATATCAATGAGTGTGAACCGAGTTTCTTAAAAGAATTACAATGTTTATTTCCATCTGTAAAAATTGAAATGCGCGCTAGTTTGGAGGTATTTATATAAAACTTTTTTTTTCTTTTCTTACTTCTTTTATAATCACGAGACCCGCCACTCACTTGTTTCGTAGATCTGTGCATGCCTTGAAATAAATCATGGCCGACATTCAAAATAAATAGAAGAGCCAACAAACTTCTTAGAAGGATAATTAATATGTTTAATAAATGGTAAGTGTTCTTGTTTGGATCAAAATTCCTCATTTAAATTATTTTAAGCAATGTTAGACGTTCTTCTTTCCTTTTTATTTATTTAAAATGAATGTAAATAGTATTATTTTAACACACCGGCAGCACAGCGTGTTACGCTAAGGCCGGACTTTGAAGTGCATAATTTAAAACGAAAATAAATTGGAAACTATTCACAAAAATTAGAAAATTAGTTGAATACATGGTAGGGTGGCTAATAACGTTACATTGTTATCATTCTTCCTCATAATCTCTTCATCATAACATTTATTCACTCAGTTAAGTGTTAAATTACTGGTCTGGGGTCTGGTTAAGTTTATTTTATAATTACAATTGGTTTATAACCAACATTAAGCAGTATTAGAGCTCTAAAATAAATTTCCCTTCAAAAATTGAAGATCAATTTTTTTTTTAAGAAGTTTAGTCTCGAATCAAAAATTATCTCGACTCATTGAATCTCGAATATCCTTAGGAATTTAAGGGACTCAAAGGATTGGAGGGCCCATTCCTAATAAATACCTATGAAATAACATCAATAATATAGTAAAATGCTATCAATTATGACCACAAAATATATATTTAAATACGCTAAAAGCTAGTTCCTCTGAGAATTGGACACTATGCTCTGTCTCTGTCTCCAACAGATTGGTTTCGGAGTGAATCAGCATTTCAGCAACATCAGACGGAGTAATGTTCTGACAATTATCTAGTAGGGTAATATCATCAACGCCCTGCCGTTGTGTTATGTGTCTGTTTGATGTCCTCTTGTACCTTCTCCTACCGCTTTACAATGTTACTGTTGAGGTGGTAGGCTGATACTATCGGTATTGGCAAACAATACTTGAACGCGATCCTGAGGCACAATAGGGCCATCTCTATGGAAGCGAGAGAGAGGAAGTAAGGTTAGACAACCAACAGAGGACCCACAGGAAACCATCGATTTAAGCTCAATGTTCATCGAAGTTTAGGCGTCCATTTTTGGGTTGATTATGTTTATGAATTATCGAATACTTCACGTTTCAATCAACGAGGCAATATTGGAAAATAGTTTTGTCTGATCCTAAAATATTTTAATGAATTATTATATGAATCAAAAAGAATGTTTTGTCCTGAACTTCTTCAATAGAGGTGTTTTGTTAAACAATTTGGTTTTCCTCTTTTTAATAGAATAATATTATTTTAAATCAGGCATCAGAATCAGGATGAATGTTTTGTCCTGAACTTCTGCAATTGTTTTATTCAATAATGGGATTGTTATATAGTAGCAATAAAATATTGTTTTAAATCAGCATCAGAATCAACATCAATGTTATGACCTGAACGTTTGAAATAGGGGTGGTATTCTCAAAAATTTGGATTTCTATTTTAACGGGAAAATATTGTTATAAATCAGTATCAGAATAAGAAATAATAGTTTGTCCTGAACCTCTGCAATAGATATATTTTCCTCAAAAATGTGGTTTTTCTATTTTAACGGTAAAATATTGTTATAGATCAGTATCAGAATAAGAAATAATAGTTTGTCCTGAACCTCTGCAATAGGGGTGTTTTACTTAATAATGTTATTTATTTTAGCACATAACCTTACAACCCATTTGAATTTTAAGCTTATTTTATTTGTACACTTATGTGTTATAGATTAAGAAGGTTTAGTTTAAATAAAGTGTAAGCTCAATTGCAGGGAGGGTGAGTGTAAAACATTTTGAAATAAATATTCTTAATACACCCAACCAGGATACGATCCCTGATCTCCCTGTCACTGGCAGTCCAATTAATTGCGTGAGTGACGCCTTAAACGATTGCGCCACTGAAACAGGTTCAAAGTTTATTTAGTTTGGTTTTAATAGATTACATTTAGATAATCTGGGAAAAGTTAGACATTGTTAAAGATAATATAAATTTGATCAATAACAGGTAAAGTTTTCTAACTATACAGGATTATTCAGATATCTAGGATGGCAAGAGGTTTCAATATAAACATTTCCACGCTATTAATGAGGGTCAGCAATGCCAAGTGGATGTGCTACGAGACGTTTAATAAAACGCTGTCTGCACCTTGAGGTGTAGGCAACTCATCAATCTTCAGCACATAGCAAGTTGCATGTTGTGTAAATTATAACTAGTAACATACATTGAAATGTCTGACAACAGCTATATAATTGTTGATTCTTTTGAGGTTATAGATATTTAGAGCGCAGTATTTTGACTGAGGGGTCGGATTAACTTCTGATTGGGAGATACGTTAGCACTATCCTACGTGTCAGGGGCCTGTGTTGGTTTGCGTGAGGGGTCACATGTATTGCCTATCCCCCACAGCACCAACTTTGACGTCTAAATCCGCCACCACTGACCCCATGGGAATGACGTGGAAATACTTGTCTTATCACCCTCTTAAGCCTGTATATTTTTATACCCGAATATCTGAATACCCCTGCAAAATTCATTAAATACAATAATTAATAGTGATCACATTCTTAGGATGTGATATATAATACCTTCAAAATAAAGTGATATGGGATATTTTTATATATACTGCTAGAATTTCAAATGATTTTACTAGAAAATTATACCGACGTTGAAAACTTATTTTTTTATTCTTTTAAGTATGACGTTTAGTATCTTTTTATCTATTGCTTCAGTGCTTAAATGTATACTTTAATTTCTTTATTTACGTTTTACACAACATATCCCTCCTAAACACTGATCTGATAGAGAGAGACAAGAATACCCTAGCCCATTTTGGAACAGAATAAAAATACCTTGTAATAATTATAGAATCGCATAATAATATCCCCTTTTGAGCATTATAGTTTAAAATATTTTTAATACCAGAAAAAATTATTTATTTAAAAACTTATTTTTAATATTTTTAGATGATGTTTGTATAAATAAAACATAAGAAGTTATGTCATACTCTTAGAACATATATTATTATTTTATCGCCAACAGTACCACATTTGAACTTCACTTTACCTTTCTCATACTCTCTACGTATAAATAGGGGGTATTTTAAATAAATTACATTTCCTTTACCATGACTTAATACACAGATATTATTTTATTTAAAATGTGAAAAAAAATACTTTTGAAAATATTACCTTACTGGCACAACTTATTTTCCAATTCAACTAGTTGATATCACATACTGACCTTCCATTGTGTGAGTCAGACAGACTAATCAACCTTTTCCAATAGAGTTAGTTGAGATGGAATACTGACTGACCTTCCATTGTTTGAGTCAGACAGACTATTCAACCTTTTCCAATAGAGTTAGTTGAGATGGAATACTGACTGACCTTCCATTGTTTGAGTCTGACAGACTAATCAACCTTTTCCAATAGAGTTAGTTGAGATGGAATACAGATTGTCCATTGTTAGAGTCAGGCACACTATCCCCTCATCCGGCCGTTTGGTTTGTCAAATTACCTCCTCCCTCTGAGATGATTAAAACAATTAGAGAAGTGCACGGGGCACTCAACAAGCAGCAGACTGCACACGAACACGCGCACGTTATGTGGTCTGGGAAGGGGATGGCCGAGGGTGGTAGAAGCTTTGTGACGGTGTAATTAACTGGGAAACGTGTCGGAAATTACAGTAACCCCCCCTCCATTAATAGACCAGATTTCCGGCCAGTCTATTACATGTTAATACTTGGCTTCGTCTTGACCATATCCGTCCTAGGGCCAGGGGGAGTTAGTCACACAGTCCGTCTCTTCCGTGGACGGTCACCTCTCTCCATCACCACCGGTGGGAATGCCACTTGTATATTAATTCTATATGAGTTACATATACTTGGCGATAGTGGTGACCCATTTTATGACTCTTAGAATTATATTATTTAATCCTAGAATTATTATTAATATTATTTGAAAGGAATGAAAGGCCTAGTGGAAAATATATAACTTGAATAAAAAATTGACTTGAACCATAGGCTGGAATCAGTAATGCGTGTAAAAAAAATCTTTGGAAATCTTTGATTCATTCGCGAGTTTATAAGAAAGGAAAATAAGCTTTTAATAACCTAGTAGTTTTATAAGACACAACCGTATATATTTTTTCATAGAGTATATTATAGATTGGAACAACATTTATAAAAATTAGACTGATATAAATCATCCTTGAATAGGGTTCCCCTCAGAAAAACAAATTTTTACCTACATTCTTATGAAACCACCTTAAGAATTAAAAAAAAAACCTAGTTTTCCAAAACTATTTATTATTAAACTGTTCTTGAATAAATTTTCGCCTAAATTCTTATGAAACCACCTTAAGAATTTTTTTTAAAATCTAATTTTTAAAAACTATTTATTATTAAACTGTTCGTGAATAAATTTTCGCCTTACAACAAGTGAACATTGTTATTTTTTATTATAAACACCCCTCAAATATTAATATTTAACACATTCGTTAGAGCCCTTTTCAAAAAAGTCTGCATCAAAATATAATATTTATTCAATAAATTACCATTACTTGTAGTATCATAATCTACATCACGAAGTGACCTTGAGGTATAAACTTATAACAACAAAATATCAGGTTTGTGTGAAATCAAACCATTTTGTCTGTAGCCCCAGGTAGACAAAGGTTCAGACAAAATATTAAGTTCAATTTTTTTTATTTGTTTGGGGCACAGACAAGAAACAGACTCTCAACCTTACGGGGGTTTTGCTGAACTCCTTTTGCCGGTTTGAGTCCTTTAACACTGGGCTTTGCTAGTGTCACTGCTGGGTGATGATAGGACTAACCGCAGCGATCCTAGTGTTGAAGGACTCAAGCTGCTAAAAGGAGTACAACCATTTTAAGCTGGTAGTTGATTGTCTGGGTATAATATTTGTCTGTGGTTCAGGGCATATAAAACGTCAACATTAATCATAATCTTGAGTAGATAATTTTCACGATTACATTTCATTCTCTATATGATTTTTAAAATAAAAATTTAACGGATGTAAATTACAAAATTAAAGTAAGATTTCTCTAATAGGTTTTCAGTAGTTTGTGATTATGAATACAGCCGTAATTTAGTGGAGAATTACTTCCCAAGCCTATCAATGCAAACTTATATTTATGATCACATAGCTTCTCTTCGTACAAAAATAAATACACTAGCTTTGTTTGATCGACTGTGTGTGCATTAAAATAGAATGTTTAGTTCGGATATAACGAATGGTTTTGTCCATCCTTTATTTTTCCAAATCCCTCACCTCTATATATTTACAATACTGTCAAGACCAGTAGAACTTTATCTGAGCTTCCTGTCACCACCCCAACACCCCAGACCCCCTCAACCTACGTTAACACATGCTCCGAGGCTCATGAACCAATAACACATTGCAAAAATATGTTAACAAGACGTTCGAAATACTTCGTCACTCTTGGCAAAGACTACCCTGACCACACAAAAAAAAAACTGCTCCTGTTGTAACGCATCCAAATTCAGATGATGGAACACCTTGTTTTTTTATTCACAAGTACTTGGTATAACAACGTTACAAGTACCTGAGACAAAGACTGTCTGTTCTTAATGATCCATCACTTCAAAGAGGCTCGTAGTCTCATCTTGAGTGGACACACTAAACAATTATAATTACGCTTAAATTTCAAATGAGGTTGGGACGAGGATGGTAGACTTTAGAAGATACATATTAACATTTTATAGGTAGGAAAGTGTAAAACCATATAGGGTCACTACAGCCGACTAAGATTTGAAACTCGACCTTCTCATTACTGTCAAACTAATTAGGATAAGATTGTCACGTACCCATCCATACGGGTTCGTCACTAACAATGTGACTAGGTAAGTTAGTGACGGCTCAGAATTACTCAAGGTTATCGTATGAGGAATGAACTGATATAAGTGACATTAACTCGAAGTAGACCAGTATAATTATCTTACAATGTCGTCATAGGAAACTACATAGTTTGATAACAACTGACACTCAAGAAATGAGCTCATACATCATTAACTAACGATAAACAGACAGAGTTATGAACTCTGATGAATAAATATTACTATATTTAAACCTCCACCTAACCCCCTTCGGTGGTCTAAGGATAAAAGGCGTCACTCTCAAAATAAAATAGCCTTCCAATGACGGGGATATTGGGGTTCAAATCCTGGTCAGATGTACTGAGAAAGATTAATCCTAAATTAATCACTTCCTTCCCTCCAAGCAAATACTGGTACATTTAATACAAACACAACCTTCTTCATCCCCCACAAAATAACATAGCTAATATTGAAACGTATGAATAAAACGCTTGGTAGTACACGGTGCTAAGAAAACCCTGCTCCACTTGATGTTACTGTGTTAGTTAATGTATCATATTATATGCTTATAAATAAAAAGTTGTATTTATATGCATATTAATTACTCACGTAAAGATGTATTTTTATGAATAAATGTAAAAAACTGAAAGAGCGATATCTTAAATATATTACCTAGGACTGATGCCATACAGATTATAAAATGCTATGACTTTGTAGCATTTGGCTACAGCATTGGGGAGTCGAGTCAGGAAAATATACAACCTACCCCGTTTCACCGTCCCTGCATCTCGGACTACGAGTCGGAGAGAAAAACAACAGCACAAACAAGCATAGCCGTGCCACGAAATAGACTAGCCAATGCCATAAAGTGTAGGTTTGACTGTTAACCCCCGTTAAGGTGACTTGAGCTAGAACTTCTATTAAATACCTTGGATATGCGATTTCTTCCGGAGATCTGTTCATTGACCCTGAGCGCATCCGCCCCATTGTAGTCTATTCCCCACCCAAGAACCTTAAAGGTGTTATGCGATTCATTGGAATGTGTGTGTATACTACGCAAGATTTAGTCTGTCCTTTTCTGAGATAACCGCACCTCTTAACTCCCTAAAAAATAATGCTGTTACTTTCTGTTGGGGTGAAGAACATGATCGTGCTTTTGACCTTTTGAAAAGGAAGCTAAACTCCCACAAAGTGTTAAGGATGCCTGAGTTTTCGATTCCCTTCCTCTTTCATGTGGATGCATCTTCTGTGGCTCTGGGTGCTGTATTATCCCACAGGACATCGGGGGCGTCAGGCAGGTGGCTTTTGCTAGTCGGACGCTCACCGATGCCGAAAGGAGATATAGTGTCTAAGAGAAAGAATGCCTTGCGTGTATTTATGGGATCAAGCGGTTTGCGAATTATTTAGAACAGAGAAAATTCGAGTAGTACACAGATAACATGGCACTTGAGTGTATGCGGGAGCATCCTAAACAATTAGGAAAGGTGGGAAGATGGGTTTGGAGTCTAGATTCAAGTTCTCGACCCATCACATTTATGGAAAGTATAATTCAACTACAGATGCTTTATCCCGCATGGCGGAAGATTGTAATCTTATAGGTTCTGATGAGGTAGCGCCTGCATCTTGCGTAATCAGGTCTAGTTCTGAGTCTCTTGTTGCTATCAAGGATCATCAGGATAGAGACCCCTGGTGTTTGGACGTCCAGGAAAGGATTCTCAATGGACTGTATTATATTTTTAAAGATCTTATAGGTGTGAACAATGCTAAGGGAAAATGTAAAAAGGGTGGTGTGCCTGTGACTATACGCCCCATGTTGTTAAGGTATTTTCATTATTTTGTGTGTGGTGGTTATCTTGGCATGCTGAAAACCTTTAGGAAAATTTCTATAGAGGGTTGTATAACAAAGTTAAAGAGTGGGTTAGCCATAGTGAGGATTGCCAGAAGGCTAAGCCCACCAAAAATTCCAAAGTTGGGTTTCATTTGGCCGATGTAGCTCATCGCCCCTAGGATAAGATGTTTGTCGATTATATTGGGCCCATTACCAGTTCTTCTTTAGGTAACTTCTGTATCATTTTATTAGTTGACGTCTTTTCTAAGTTTGAGGTACTGAATCCTCTTCGTAACATGAAGGCATATACTACTGTCAACTCCCTATGTAGGTGTATTTGGGCAATATTTGGGGCACATCGTGTTATTGTTAGTGACAATGGTCCCTGCTTTAGGTCTGTTACTTTTAAGGACATGTGTTTTGGTTGGGGTATCAAGTATGTGACCACCAGACCCTATCACCATGGGCTGAACCATATGGAATGGTTTATCCGAAATTTAGTGGTCGCTCTGATGATTTTTCATAGTCATGCACAAATTAGGTGAGAACAGTAGTTATATTTCCTTATTTTGGCCTTCAACTTGGCCTTCCACGAACCAGCTGGGTCATCACCAGCTTCTGTTTTTCTTGGTTGGGAGTTGAATCACCCCCTTTTAGTTATCTGGGATATCGAACCATTGTAGCAAGATAGTGATGATTCATCTCGTGAGGATAAGTGTAGACGTACCCTCGATCATCTAAAGAGAGCACAAAGAAGGGTGGCTAACGCTTACAATAAAGGAATACTCCCCGTTCCTTATGTAATAAGTAGTCCCGTCCTATATAGGGAGTTTCCCTTGAGCTCCTTGCTGGATAAGAAATCGGCTAAGCTTTTCCCAAGATGGGGCGGCCCATGGAAGGTGAATACATTTTTAACTCCCGTGACAGCTCTCCTCAAAAAATGTTGATGACGCATCCATGACTAGACGATCCTACGTCAGTCACCTCAAAAGTATAGGTCAAAGAGTCCCCAAGGGTGTATAAGTGGAAGTCTGTTGTATGATAAATGTTAATTATTAAGTTACGTACTAAATATTTTGTTGCAATCTACCACATGGTAAGCCTGGGACAAGGTGAAATAAAATTCATGACTTTGGATTTGACATAAGTTCCTAGGCATAACCTAGAGACAATTACGGTAGGATATTGGAAAATGTTGGTGATGCATCTGGTTGATTAATATTATTGAAGACGTGTAATGACAGTGCTGTGTTGCGTACCATTGGCACCATAAACATTTCTGTGAATTATTAACTGTAAATACTTTCTCGTATGAGAGCGAGAATTGTATTGTGAGTCAAAGAAAGGATGGTATCATCTAAAGAGAAAAATGAAGGCCCTGGGTGATGATTTAAGAGTGTGATCCTGATTGGAGAAGGCTCAATATTTATGAAGTCTCACTGCCTTCTCTTTTATGCATCCCAGAGAACCCCCGTCACCTTGTGTCTTCCACATCCCCCTTTTCCTACACTCAGTGCGTGACAATGTGGAGAGCTTCTGGAAGATTGGGCCGAGACTTGGTATGGGACCATAGCTGTTCTCCGAGCATCTGCCTTGGGAAATTGGAGTACGGTGGGTGAGTATGAACAAAAGATGGGCCAGCTGATGACGTCACTCACCGAAAAGAGCAGCGGAAGAACGTGCTAAGATGTGCGGCCGAGATGCTGCTTCCTGAATGATCCAGGCAGGCTGTCCCTATGGTTCAATGTGGGTCCGGCTTATGTCACGATATCTTGGCGTTTTTATTGGTCATTAGGAACTGGGAAAGAAGATTAACAGTCTCTGGTATTATGGATCTGAAAGAGATATCACGGGTATGCTTCCTGACGTTCTTCTTCAACTGGCCAAAAATATCGGAAGGATGTAAACGCCTGACCCTCCCCCTTGCTGCATGATAAAGGGGAAAGGGGATTTGTAAAATTTGGCTACAAGCATATTAGAGTAGAGTCAGGAAAATATACAACTTACCCCGTTTCACCGTCCCTGCCTCTCGGACTTCGAGTAGGAGAAAAAAACAACAACACAACCAAGCATAGCCGCACCCCGAGATAGACTAGCCACTGCCATCAAGGTAAGATTGGTGCCCCCCTATAGTGTGCCACACAGCCAAAGGCGTTCCAAAGAGATTAAGCTGTGAAGAGAGGTTGTTCTACTATAATCTAGGAGGTTCCAGTTGTTTGAAGTGAATAGTAGAATTTATTGTTGTTACGCACATTCCCCCTCTTGGTGATCCATATGCATTCCCTCACCATGTATCCTGTTTTCCAATGTTTTCGGGGTTTTATTGTATATATAGTGCTGGTGGGGCAGCTTGTCGGCACTCTTGGAATTAGCTTGAATGGAGGAATAAAATGCCAAGGTTTCAGATGGTTAAAATGTAAGAACAAATTTCTTTTTCGGCTTAGTATTACTTTGTCATTATTAATTATTTATTTTTATATTTAACTTTTTAAAATTTTTTTTTCGGCAATATATTATTAATTTTGCAAAGGAAAATTTAGAATACAAGAGTCTGTACTAGCTCCCTTTCTGTACAATATATACGTAGCTGACGTCTCAACACAACCAAAAATGACTATAAGAATTTTTGCAGATGACACGTTGATCTATACCAGAGAAATAAATGTAGACTACGCTTCTTTAGAATTACAACGATTCCTGAAAATGTTTGAAACCTAGCTCTCAAAATGGAGGATAAAAGTAATAACTACAAAGTCCATGGCTTTAGTAGTAACTAGAAGAAGATTATTACAACCAGAGAATTTTAGCCTCTTTCAAGAGGAAATTCAGTTCAAAAACGAAACCAAATACCTGGGTATAACCATCGACAGGAAATTAACCTGGGCGAGGCACACTGAAGAAACCAAGAAAAAATCGATGGCAGTATTCATACAATTGTACCCACTATTCAAAGGACAGAAACTCAGCCAACAAACCAAACTGATAATTTACAAGTGTATAATACAGCCCATTATCATCTACGGCTACGTAGGATGGGGCTAGGCAGCAAAGACACACGTCACCAAATTACCAACGACGCAGACCAAGATTCTCAGACTGATAACGGGAGTAGACTTAAGAACAAAAACCGATCACCTCCATACCATGACTAACAGCAAGACACATTAATATTCAAGGACAGAAGAAATACATTCTATTAACAAACTAAAACACACGAAAATCCCATCATCAACTCACTGGGCAGCTATGATCCACAGGAAGTAAGACCGTACAAACGTCCAAGGCTGAAGTAAACAGAACGATGATCTTTTTTTAAATCTCAAAATCCAAATATCCCAGATCCAAGCAAATGAAAATCCTTCCTTTCGCATAAAATCAAAATCACTCACAAAATTATAATCAATTTCATCATTCATGAAGTGTAAAATTAACTAATCGATAATGTATTCTATTACAGCAAATCAAAGGTACCAATTCATGTTATTTTAAGTTTCATGCAATGAGGATAAGGGTCGGTGAAAGCAAACTTTAACTCACACACCAAATCAGTCAAAGCTTCCTTTGCTTGTTGTTGTATGTAATCGCTAGGGGGGAAGTGAAGGCAACAGGGGAGACCCACTTCAGTGGCCAGTCGGAGAGTAACTACCCAAAGTGGGTACGTCATTTTAAAGAGCTAATAAATGGTAGTGTTTTGTAAAAAGCAATTTTTTCTGAACTGCCTCTCCTTCCACCGTCATCCTGTACCTCCTACCGCGACTCACGTTGCCGGGACTCTATCCTACCTCCGACTGTGTCTCGCGTTGCCGGGACTTTATCCTACCACCCACCGTGACTCACGTTTCTGGGAATCTATCCTACCTCCCACCGCAACTCACGTTGCCGAGACTCTATCCTACCTCCCAATGCGATTCACATTGCTGGGACTCTATCCTACCTTCCACCGCGAATCACGTTGCCGGAACTCTATCCTACCTCCCACCCCGACTCACGTTGCCGGGACTTTATACTACCTCCCACCACGACTCGAGCTGCTGGGACTCTATCCTACCTCCCACCACGACTCACGTTGCTGGGACTATGTCCTACCTCCCACCGTGACTCACGTTGCTGGAACAATCTTATTCTTTTTCCTACCCCTACCCACACGGGTCGGAACACAACATCGCCGTCGTTGTGACATCAACCTTTTACCCCCAAAGCCGCAGCGAGAGATGGCAATCTTGAGACTGGGTTCAATCACCAATGGCATCCTTCGTAGACCAGCTATGATGCTAGGAATTCATGTACTGTAGGCCAAACTTAAAGATTGCGCCTTATTTGTATTTTGTATACATATATAAAAATAAGTAACTCACTCCCTGCTCCTATTTATAAATGTGCGTTAAAATATTATCCCTTAATTTTTTTCATTTTCTCTTTCTTTTTTCTAAATTTTTTAATCAAGCGTCCATAAAATAGATTTTGTTATTGATTAATATTTTAAGAAATATACATTCTTAATATTACATAATATATTTGCATGTTATTTCTTTATTTAGAAATAATTATTAGAATATTTATTAAAACCAACAATTTTTAAAATTTTTAAAAACTTTCATCTTGTTAGAATTTACCCCAGAAATTTTGTGAACACCTAGGCCCTGCTTCAGACCTATTTTATATTATAAAGTGTAATTTACATACTTTATTCAGCTGAACTATTATACATTTCTTTTAGAATAATCCTGATTTGTCTGACATATTTCTAAACTAAACGAAAATCGGAACTCGCATACACAAACATTGCAATGTATTACAAAAAATGTGTGGACAAATAAAGAATTATGCTTTGTTTCCATTTCAGCAATATTAATAAATAAAGATAGCTAAGAAAATAACAATGTTCTGTACATACGTATTTCATTTAAAGACCTTGAAAATATTTTTCACCCGAGTTGTGACATGTAAAATATATTTTCTAACAATAGTTTAATATTTTATGTTCACTCAACATGTGTCGTACAGACAATTACTTACTTGATTATTTTGAAGTTAAAACAGTGCCTGGAGAATTTAAAAAATTGAAACTAAGAAATGTACAAAATAAAGATACACAACAAATTGAGCTGATCTTATTAAGTTGTGGCGAAGCGCTTTGTGAACTACTTTACTACATACAGAAGTTACATAGTCTTCATTTATATTAGCTTTATTTAATTTCTGTGGTTTAAATATTACTGAAGGTAAACCTATTTCATTCATTAAATAATTATTATAACTATATAATAGATTTTACTCAAGTAAAATAGTTAACTAAAATTTAAACCTAACTAAAAATAGCTAAAATATTCATAAAATTAAGTTTTACCTCTAACTTTATTACTTTAATCCTTCGTGTAAATATATATGGTTTAAATGTACTGTAGTTCAAGAGTGTTTGCGAACATACTTTTAAAAGATTTTTAAAATATTGAAATATCTACCCCCAAATATTGGATGGTCTTAAATAGATTATTTTACAGTAAGTCATATAGACATTCAAATATTCCACAGAGCTCTTTTAAAATTAGTTTTATTTACAATTTTAATAAAGTGTTCTTAATTTTTTAAGTTATTACTCTCATTTAAAATAATATTATTTATAATGCATCATTTTTAAATATTTATATTGAATTAATTTATTACATAAGCCTTTACTCATTAATTACATTACCTATTAAGATAAAATTTAAATTTAAAAAATTAGTTTTTTCTAGTTTAATTTGAGTGTTAAATTTAAATTAACTCTATATGAGTATATTTTGTAACTATAACATATACCCATTAAGATGACCATAAACAAAATGTTTATGGTTCCGTTAAGTATCTTTAAATCATATGTATTGGATTTATTTAAGATGATATTGTCTTTGCAACCCCCCCCCCCCCCCCCA